>BQNB010027131.1:0-57912 GCA_026074375.1 Tanacetum coccineum | reverse complement strand
TTAAGCCCTTTTGCCTTTTAAGCTTAGTTAAGCTTCTGTCCATTTTAAGCCCTTTAAGCTTATTTAGTTGTAGGTTTTAGCCTTTTAGTGCTTATTTAGGATAAGCTAGCCAGCTCCTTTAGCTTATTTGTCAAAGTGTTAGCTTGTTAGTCTCAAAGTCCAAAAAGACTTAGCCATTTTTTAGCCTTAAGCTCATTTTTACTTCTGTCCGTTTTAAAAAGCTGTTTTTAAGCTTTTAGAAAAGGTTGTAGTTTTGAAAAGTGTTAAGCTCATCGAGCTTAACAACTTTCATTCACAAAGTTTTTCCAAAAAAAAAAAAAGGAGACAAGGGGTGACCTGGGTGAGCAAGACTCGAACCCGGGTCTCTACCCTCGTACACCTCTCTTTTATAAACTTCACATACCGCTGCGCCCTTGGGACTTTTACATTAGTGTCCCAAGGGCTTAGCTACTTAACCACATTTTTGGCTATTAAGCCATAAGCTGTTTACAGCTTATTTGCGGGCTTATTTATAAGCAAACTTTAGGTTTCTTATTTTTCGTAGGTTTATTATAGTGTAAAGTATTTTTAGTAAAATTTTCAGAATTTTTAAAGGTCGTTTAGTATTTTTTACAATTTAATTTCGTTATAAGTTTAAAAAACTCATAAAAAATTCAAAAATTATCAAAAAAATAATTTTCTTTTTTTAGAAAATTTTCTTTAGCCATTTAGTTTGTAGGAAAAATAAAAAAAATTTCGTAGGGTCATTTTTATAACTTTTTGCTTTTTAAAGAACGGGTCCGGGTGCGGTTTTTGTCTTGACTCGTTTTTGGGTCAAACGACCTCCGTTTTCAGTCTAGTCTTTTTCATTCTTCGTTATTTGTCTCCTAGAGTAGTTTAGAAGTGAAAATTTCTTCGTAGGGTTAATTTTGAAGTTTTTAGGTTTTAGCCCCTTTGTTCGGGATTCGTGCTCCCGTTTTTTAGCTTAATTTCATAATTTTTAGGTTTTTCTTAAACGTTTTTGTTTGTTATTGTTTAATTTAACTTTCCACACTCCCAAATCATTTTTCTCATTCAAACTCAAATCTTCCGACTGTATCGATTCTCCAGTCCAGTCTCGTTGGGGATAAACGACCCGGGAACACTCTATACTGCTCCTGGTTACATTGATTTGTTGTTTTTTTAGACTTATATATATTTTATATTTTATCATATATTATATATTTAGTATAAAAATCGACAATCAGTCATTCCAAAAATGTGTGACGATATACATATGATCACACGTGTTTTTTTGGGTGTTTGTCAATAAAGATCGCGCCACTGTAAGTCACATACGGTGGCCTTAGGGAGTTCGTGGCTATTTCCATTGAAAAAGAGTGACCAAAACCCGAATATGTGTGACAAATTAGGCACAAGTTTTGTTGTATTAATCAGTATTAGTGACCGTAAACACTTTATAGTCACACGAATGGTTTTTTAGAGTAACTATTATTCGTCCTTTGGCCACATAAATATATAATATATGTGACATTTGAGATGATTTATTTAAGTAAATGTGTATTTTGTGTGACTATTTCCTGTCCTATGGCCACATGAATATATAATAAATGTGACATCTGTGATGATTTAGTCACACAACGGGTGTTTTTTTGGAGCTAGTCACATATAATTTAAAAATAGTAGCCAAAAGTGTTAATAAGTGTGACCATATGCTTTTTAAAATCAAGTAAATGTGTATTTTATGCGACTATTGTTCATCCAATGGTTATATGAATTTTATGTTTGTGTGGCCTTTTGTAATATTTAGTCACACAAAGCATGTTTTTTTGGGATTTAGTCACATACAAGTTAAATTTTTATTTGACATGCGCACTCGGGCTCAAGCCCGTAACGTCGACACCACAAGTCCGACTCGACCTACTTGTTGAATCACCAATCTTGAGAACCAAATAACAATCAAGAAACTTTCAATCCTCCCATAGTTACGATGGACGATAATCGAACTATGGCAAATAGCTCGAAAGCACACACCGAGGTTTTACAGGATGCGATCGTTTTTGTTCCCGAAATTACCACCGCGAACAACTTTGAGATCGACGCATTGGTCCCCTACTTAATTTGTTCAAAACAAGCAATTTTTTGACACGCTAAAGAAGACCCACATCCCACATCCCGATATTCAACAAGATCACTTTCTACCCCCCACCCCCCCCCCTAAAAAACCGATGAAGTTCCCGAACGTCCTGAGTACGTCGGTTAAGCTTATGCTTTTCCCATTTTCCCTCGAGGGAGCCGCCCGGATTTGGCTTGAAAAAGAACCCCCTCGATCGATTCTTACATGGGATGATCTTGTTTCGAAATTCATTAACAAATTCTTCCCTCCCTCTAAAACAACAAATCTTCGAAATGAAATCACAAGATTTCAACAAAAATTTGATGAAACGTTTTACGAGGCATGGGACCGATTCAATGATCTTCTTAGGGGATGCCCGCATCATGGGTTTTCAGAATTGCATCAACTCGATACATTCTATAATTCCCTAAATTCGAATGATCAAGATTCATTAAACTCCGCTGCGGGTGGTAACTTTCTGGATAAAATGCCTCGAGAATGCCTAAAAATCATCGAGAGCAAGTCCAAAGTTCGTCAATCACGAAGCAAGGCCATTGTTTCCAAAGTGAGTACGAGCTCTTCCACCCCAGCAGTTTCATCCGATGTTGCTGAGCTGAAAGATATGGTTAGAGCATTGATTCTCGATAAGAAAAACCAAACTCCAGCTCCCGCTCCTGTAAAAGCAGTCGAGCAAAGTTGTGTAACTTGCGGGGGTGGTCATTCTTACCAAAATTGTCCAGCCACCGATGGCAACATTTATCGTGACAATATCCAAGAATACGTGTCACAAGCCGCCGCAGTTAACTACAACCAAGGGAATGCCAATTACCGACCTCAGATGGTTGCAAACCAAATTCGACCTCCCGGTTTTCCTCCTATGCAAAACCATCAAAACAACCAAAATCGGGGGATCAATTTCAACCAAAATCGGGGGAACAATTTTAACCAAAATAGGGGTAATAATTTCAATCAAGGACAAGTTTACCAACCCCAGATTAATCAACCCCCGACTTTTCAAGCTCCACCTTTTCAAGCTTCAGTTCCACCAGCACCAGGTGTGTCTAAGCCCGATTTTGATAACTACGTCAAAGCTAATGACGCGGTTATGCAAAATATGCAAAATCAAATGGCAAATATAACGGACCTGATCACCAAATTCGTGAATAGTAATACCGCTTCTACTTCGGGCTCGGGTTCTCTTCCAAGCAACACCATTGCTAACCCGAAAGGTGATGTGAAAGCAATCACTACCCGAAGCGGTGTTTCCTATAATGGACCTCAAATTTCTTCTCCTCCTAAAGAGATGGAAAATGAACCCGAGGTGACAAAGGATACGGTGCAACCAAGCACCGAAAACATCCAACCTCCGGTAGTCCAAACTAATGACCAAATTGGTGAGCCCGTTGTTGCTTCAAAGACTAAACCAACCTTGCCTTATCCTTCAAGGGCCAACAAAGAAAACCTCTGTGAAAAAGGACATCTTCTAGCTTCAAAATTTATGGAGATTTTTTAGAATCTCCCGATTCCTTGCTTAATTATTTCTACTGGGAAGGACAACAAAACTCTGTAACGATATCCTGATGTTCCAACAACATCATGGATAATCTCTATCTGAAGCATGGACTCGTTTCAAGGACTTACTCCAAAAAGTCCCTCATCATGGCATCGACCTTTGGCTCCAAGTCCAAATCTTTTATGACCATGTCAATCTCGTCTCAAGATGAACCATTGACCAATCGGCCAGTGGTAAGCTTTGTGACTTCAACCCCAAAGAATCCTGGGTAATACTAGAGGACCTCGCCCTCTTTGACAATGAAAGTTGGAACAACCCAAGGGATTTCGCTAAACCGGTCAAGGCAATCACTTTGCCTCAGGATGTCCCGAGTACATCAAATCACCATTTAATCGAGCTCAAAAATCAAGTCTAACACTTGATGGAATCTCATCTTGCTCCGACACAACTTACCCAAGTGAACAAAATCACTACCTCGTGTGAAATCTGCAGTGGTTCTCATGACACTCAGATTTACATGGAAAACCCTGAACAAGCCTTCGTTGAATACACATCTTCGCGTACCGATGAAGCGGGAGGTAAGTGGTACACCTTTAAGCCCGAGCAAAACAATCTTGGTGACACCTATAATCCGTCATGGAAGAGTCACCCGAACCTTAGGTGGAGACAACCTCAAAACTCCCAAAACAATTTCTCAAACCGGTTCTAACCTAATGGTTCGATCCTGAACCGTCCCTTCAACAACCGTCCTCAAAACTTTAATAATTAATCAAGTACAGAAGGACTGGTTTATGAATTTATGGCATCTCAGGACGCTAGACTGACAAGGTTTGAAGCCGATTTCAAACGATAACAAAGTGAGATGACCAACAAAATCGACATTGTATTAAAAGACATCAACGACCAAATAGAGGGTACACTGCCTAGTGATACGGTTAAGAACCCAAAACTAGGGACTCATCAAGTTTTGTCTGCTCGTTCTTACCCAACAATGGACCCACAGTGCTCGACATAAATCTACAACTCAATCAACACCATGACTATCCAACCTAAACAACCCAAAAAACCCTAAGCTAATGAACCTCATATCAAGCATGAAGAAGGCAACCTTGATAACACCCATCCGAACCCACTACCAGATCAATTCACTTCCATCGCCACAGAATAGGTGCAAAAATTAAACTTAATGCTTAAATCACTTGGATTAGTTCCCTGATCCTCCAATACAAAATTTGTTTGCTCTAAGGAGGATGATGGAGAAGTAATGTTCATCGAGATCATACGAGATGATGATGAACCCCAGAACGAATGAGAAGTAGCACCAACTAAAGAACCAATTATTGAATACTTTGACACTTTCCCTACTAGAGAAGAGCTGACCTACCATAAATACTCAATGAGTGGCCCAATCCCTTCGATATTTCTTAGAAACCCCATCATCACAGGAGGGTGCCCTCACAACCTTAAGATCCCATGCAATATCAGAAACATTCATATCAAAAAAGCCTACATAGACCTCAACTTCGAATCTCCTCTACCTCCCCCGTCATTCAGATTGCTGCTAAACTCTATGTTACCACTAACAAGGTGAGAGACGTGGAGACATCTTCTCATATTGATGATGATCATGCTCATGTTGATGTTCACGATGATGACTATGTGATAGATGATGCCACTGTTGCTCTTTATAGAGAGAATGCTGAAAAAAATCTTGACGTGTTCGACTTGTTTGACAACATAAGTACTTCTGAAATTGAAGCAGCTGCTAGGGAGAAGCCAGACATCGACATTAATAATGAAGCGTTTTTAAGTTTGCAATGACTGTGTGTTTTTAAACTTCACAAACAAACCCAATGGTGGTTCTGATCATATTACTATAAGAGGTAAAGATAGCTCTCTAGCAATGTTTTACCTTGCATTAAAGAATGCAGTAGACGTGGATCTGAAAGTAGAATTTCTTGCACCTTCTATGGAAACAAAAGTTTATGGAAGTGTAGTGGCTTATTTTGGCAAAAACTTCGAGTATAGCGATTTTGATGATTTGTACTACTTAACACTCTTTAAAAAGAAACATTCTGCTTTTGTTGGGCCTGGCAGTTTACACCTGATGCGATCTGCGTTGGCTGTACCAGCCAACTCATCCCTCATAATTAAGGCAAACTTATTTGACAACACCTCCGAGAATGAAATTTTGTTGGGCACTTGTGAAATAACTGTGGGACTTGATGGTAAACCCACTGTTGGTTCTATTGTGAGTAAGGATTATTCTTTAAGTATACTAGTGAACTGGAAGCTGCCATCTGAAGAACTAAAAATCCCTTCCTCGCCTATATGTCATCCGACTCTTGCCTCAAACTCAATTGTCAGTCGTTTGGTAATTTTAAGCACCATCCATCCATATTGTCTGTATGTTTAAATTGCGTTTTGAGTTATCACTCTGGTACTTCAAATCATTTAGTTTAGGCTGCATATGTTCTATTCTACAGTAGAATTAGAAATTTTGAATTTTTTATGTTTATCATCTTATTCTTGTAAAGGTAAAAACTTTGTATAAATTTGTGTAGTCACTACATATTAGTTTGTGTCCAAGTTTTTGCCATCTCTTCCTCATGCTAATCTGCATCAAATTTGATACTGTAAAACTAGACTAAAAGAATAAAATTTGGAGCCCATTCTACGTCAAGCATGGCTGGTCATTCTACCTTCAGTATGACAGATCCTGATGTAAGTTTATTAACGTGTGACATCATTGAACTATAGATTCAGATGCTTAATGTAAGGATATATCATAGCTAAGAAGATGGTTTTGTATTGCAATACAGGAGCGTAACAGATGGAGCCTTCAAGAAGAGCTTGAAAATGTATTTAACGCCTCACTGAAACGTGTTTTCAATCTTCAAGAAGTAGTATCTTGGAGTATTTCTACTTGCACCAAAGAGGACGGTGGTGATTACCTTTGGTATATGTGTTCTTTCTCATTTTAGTTCACTTTTTACTTTCTTTAGTATGTGTTCTTTCTCATTTTTGTTCACTTTTTACTTTCTTTAGTATGTATTCTTTTTGTTTTCTGAATGATGAGTACTAATTCAGAATTTTATATTTGGTAATAGCTCCGGTGTCATGCACATATGGCCTGAACTTAGGAAGGCTCGCTCGTATAGAGGACCAAAACGTGCTGGACTGGTAAATATTTTTTTGTGAGTGAAATGCCATGGATTTTGAATAAACTGCTTAAGTTTTTTTACTCTATTTTTATAGGCCCTCAAGAATATCATGGAATCTGAGTACAATGACATGATGGAAAGTTGTGTTGTTTGTGGTCCTGGTTTTGTAAAGTTTAAGTTATCTAGGAAATGGATAGCTGAGGTAATTTTATTTCCTTTTCTTTTCCAACTGTCGTAAAACGAACATTACAATTCTGACCTTAATTATTGTCAACCTTAATATCGTTACTTTTTTTTTCTTCTTGCAGGGTATTCATAGGATACTAACGGCTGGTATAGACACATGGGCGCCAAAACTTACTGTGAAGAAAACAGTTATATACTGTTTGTCACAAAATGGAGGCGAGGAAATGCATATGGGTCATTTACGATCCACTATTATTGGAGAAACGTTAGCTCGTGTGCTTCACCACTGTGGAGTTTTTGTGATCCTCAAAAGAATCATCGATAAGGATCTTCCAAACCATAATTATCTGGACATTAAGGTACACTCAATTAGTCTTGCTAATTGAATGTTTGTTAAATTAAAATGCATTATACCCGTATCTACATGTTATATGAAGTTACATATTAGCCCCTTTTTATTCTCGAGTCTAAATTCGCATCAATGGTTTAACGACTGTATCTATTTGGCACACACTGATATACATACATAAACATACACACATCCGTACATACTGGTGCACTAAAGATGTTCTTTTTTGCAGTTAAAAATGATGATGGAGTTCCTAATTGAAAGAAAGGGTCAAGCTATTGGAGAACTTGAGGTGAACACATTTACTTTGAAGCTAAAATTACATTTGGTACTGCTGCAATAGTTTTGTATTTTTTTAATGGGATGCTATATATTTAATTAAAACAATGTGAGTATCATAGTCACATGGAAGGCAGACCATCAATGATATGTCAATATAGAACAAGGAATGCAGTCATCCATTTAATTCTATGAACAAAATTGATACACTTGCATGTTTTTTTCTTGTAAATTTCCCCCAAAAATAAACCAGGCATCAATCGTAGATTATGTAATAAAAATCCCTGTACCAAAATTAGCCATCTAGAACGCGGTCGTACCACATTCTGGTATGCGGGGTCCAGAACATAAAATGTGGGTCAGCTAGTTTTTTATGTGACTGGTTGGTAAGCTATGTTCAAGTCCTAAAGACACCCTCGCTATATTTTAAGTAAACTCTGTCAAGATTTAATAATTTCAACTTTCTTGAAAAAGAGGAGGTAGTGCAAATATTCTTGCTAAAAACATAATAATTCCCAAGTGTTTTCAGGGAATAGTCTTGTTTTCTTTTGATTTGGCTGTTGATTTTTTGAGTTACATTAACATCTAACTTCTTTCCTGTTTAACGTCTTTATTTGCCACTGCTAATTTATTGTATGCATTCTTAGGTTTTTAGTTATTTATACATTCTCTCTCCATTGGTACTCTGATAGGTGTTGTATAACGAATCGAAGAAGATGTTTGATGAAGATGCTGGATTCAGAGATAGAGCGAATGTCTCGCAAGTCAGTCAATGATTTAAAAATTGTTTTTCTGAGCTACTTGGTCTTCCTAAGTTTTCTTTTATATATAACACAATGAATTTTGAATTAGGGTTGGGACCAAATTCACAAAACGGCATGGAGTCAAATCTGTAAGCTTATCCGACAAAGTTACCAAACAGTATATCAGCGTCTGGGGATCAAAGTGAAAGAAGAGGTGTCATGTTTTTCCCCGTTTGATATAAAATAGGAATGTACATCTTATTTTATACGAGTTTAATTCCATTCATTTTCAGGATAAAAGCTCTTACACTACCACAATGAGAGATACTATTGAATTAATGATGGTTACTGAAGGAGATAAGGCGGTTACTGAAGGACCAAACTCACCTCTTGTTGATCTAAGAGCTTTGCGGTTAGTTTACTTGCCATTAATGCTGAGTTTGTCAAAGCATATTTCAATTGGCTAGTAATACATATTTTTGGGAAAAAGCTCAAAAAGTGTCTACTGTTTGCATATGTAGGCATGCACTTGTTGAGGAAAAAGCAGACTGGGTAGTGCACGTGACTGATGAAGGGAAACGAGTCTCTATTGAAATGTGCATCATTGTATGTAACTTCTATACACCATAACTGACAACGAGTCTCTATTGAAATGTACTTATTAAGCTCAACAATATTTCCCCCCAGGTCTGCTAGAACGTGCAAAGTTGATCTTAGAGATCCTTCTAGAATCCCTTTAAAGTCATGTAGGATTGGTCTTGTTTCAGAATGATTTCAAACACCCGAAAGCGGTTGACTTTGTTAATATGCTTGACAAAGCTAAAAGTCACTGTAAAGGGCTCCTTGCGAGAACAAGTATACCAACTATATTCATTTTGGCTTTCAACATGTTTTGACCTGTTCTAGTTTTAGTTAAATATCCTTCATATCCCAAATAACCCCATAAAAAGGTAATGGGGTCTATTTGAAAATAACTACAAAAGCATGATTGTATAGGCATGGTTGATTCGTGAGACTACTGTCGAGATTAAGCATGCTGCTGAACCTAGAATTTGGTGCTCTTAAGTAAGATTCTCATGCTTTTATCATAAATATGACGACTATTGTTTATAGCACAAGATACCTTACATTTTTGGTCAAGTTGTTTTCATAATTTTAAAACTTTTTCTTTACCAGGTACGCATACTTGAAAGAACAACGGAATGGACTAATTATACATTCAGTTTGATCAGATGCTTAATGAAGAGTAATCTATGATGTTTCTTCCGATTGTATTTTCTCTTGGTTGAAATCTTATCATCGATCTTGTTTCTTATTTGTTCGCATGATATTGATAAAACATGGAGACTACTACAGTAATCTACAGTTTACCACATCTCGGAATTTGTTCATTAATCCAAGAATTAAAGGTAAGAAATTACCTTTTCGTTCTAAAGTTATTTCTATAGACACACAGAGACGATAGATTATTATCTGCAGATTTTGACAGTTAAAGTTAACTACAATTATATATATATATATATATATATATAGTATATATATATATAGTATATATATATATATATATATATATATATATATATATATATATAAAGAAGATTTTTTAACTGTGTGCGACAGGCTGAAGAGTTACAAGAGTCAACATTGAAGAATGATGATGAACGTGAGTTAGGATTACATTTACTCGGGTTTAGTGAGGTAAAATAATGATGTCTAAATTTCGCGTCCGCTCTAACCGTTCAAAAATGAGTTATTAATACAAATGAAATCTTTACAATATAACTCAACAATTGTTGTAAAGATGTAGAACTGTTTAATTGGCATAATAAACAGAATATCAAAGTTTCTCAAATCAAGTTTGGAATAAATCGACAAAACTTTTCTTTCTATTTCCCTCCTTATTTTTAATTAGTTTCCTCAAACATTTTATGTATATAATGCTGAATGGTCATGGCCATGGCCCAGGAATTTGTGAACTTGTGGGTGGACTGTTATAGTTCGCATGTAGTAAGTCCGTAGCACTACATTCTTCTTCTCGGTATTTTATTAGAGTAACCATGACTAAATTAACATACAAGTCAGATTAAGTTTTCGGCCACCATTGTAATGACTCTAGGAATAGTCCTTTTTAAAAAAGAAATTCAATTCTCAGACCGTACTATACATAAAAATGATGATTGATGGAAATGTAACGCTACATGGAAACCCAACCAGTCAACCACCCCCTAGGTTCGTGTTACGCACATATGATACTGATGGAGAACAAATTCATTTAATTATCGTTATAACATGGGTGTTAGTTAAAGCATAGTTTATTTCTCTCATAGTTGTTTAATGAATAATTAAAGCACATATCAAGATGTTTTTTACCAGTTGTGAAAAAAATACTTCATAACTCTATATGATTATGTCATTTATATTATTCCATTAATAAACTGACTCTCCTTTTTAGGTTCTCGAAGAGGTTTGCACACTTCTTACGCCACATATCCTGTGCCAATATGTTTATGAGTTATGCGTGAAGTTTGACAGTTTAGAGACTTCTGCGGGCCAGGTATATTTACTTGCATATACGTTTTTTCTCATACAATATTAAATTAAATCCCCACTTATCCTAAACTGAAGTTAATTTGATTTATAGAAAGGAAAATGTGACTTTTTGTCAGGACTTGATGTAACTTTGAAAGTTTTGGCAGGATGTTATGTCTAGTGAGGAGACGAGCAACTTATTGTTGTGCGAGGCAACAGAAGTGGTAATGAGGAAATGCTTTTATCTCTTGGGGATCACTCCTATCTGCAAAACCTGATCATCAGTTTAACTTTTTTTTTCTTGATTATTGAGTGATCATTTGGGAATCTGAAAGTAGACCAGAAGCTGCCATTTGGAGCTTAATTATGGCAGCATGTTGCCCTTTGTTGCATATTTTTTTATTTTGTAATATGATTAGGATTTGTTATGATGGCTAGGCTCTCTTATGATGTTGAAATTTTATCCAAATGTTGGGCAGAAGTTTTTCTGCGTTTTCCGGTTCGTAGACTTGTTTATGCTGTTCAAACCAGTCTAGGCATTAGTAGAGTACTATGGTGCCATTTGTGTTTAGTGTGATGCGCTTTGTTTAAAAAATATCTTATTGATAGCTGTGAGGGTCGTTGTTACTGTTTTCCTCGAGTAAAATCATATTTTTTTTGACTTGGTTAAAACAAGCTGTATGTTGACTTTAGTTTACATATAATATAGTGGACCATAAGAAAATAAAACTATAGGAGTAAACCTGCAAAAACCGAAAGATTTGATAAAAAGCTACAAGACTGCCAAAAGTAGTGGAGTCTTGAACGTACTTTTTTTAAAAGCTTTACATTATTTTCATATTACTTTTCAGGCGTAAACCCATTTCTCGATGTGTTTTGGTAATGCTACAGGTGTGGCTAGCTTCCAAGCACTCAAGAGTTATTTTCTGCAAGCACCTCAATGAGTTGATAGAAATTACGCAGATGATCCTACTATCATACTCGACATGAGTATATAATAAATTATAGTGTAATTTGTCCGTCTGTTGTTTGTTTTCAGTATTTGACCCATTCATGGTTTCAATATCGGGACCCTCTGTTGGTATTTTAAAGCCAAGGGCTTCTATTCTTTCGTGTATATGATCATGATCATCTCCTACAGTTAGTAGCGAATCATGTATTGTAACCTGTATATGTCTGAAATGAAAGGTTTGATGAGGAATATTGGAGGAATAGAGAATCTTGTCTAGAGACAACTTCTATATATATGGTTTTACGTATTACTTGCATTAGCCACACAAGTCCTGTCACTTGTGTCGTGATTGGGAGCGTTTGCTTGGGGTATATAGAGTGAGCAAGAACTTTATTAGTCAGGATTGGGAGCATTTGGTTTGATGGTGGATTACGATGGGTGTGGTATGGTTGAGATCTTGAATAGACCAAATTTGGTGACCGTGTATAACCGATAGGTTTGATAACCAGTCACATCTCTAAAAGAATGAAACCTATTACTCCTATTTCATATATTACCTGAATGCCCAAATAACTCATGACACGCGTTTGTTGTTAACTCCTTAAACTATTCAAAAGCTGGCCTCATTGTTAAGATTAACCCACTTAGGTTAAAGTTATTCAAATGGCACTTGAGTAGCATTATGCAAACAAATTTTGGCAATTAGATACACGATTGCCGGCAAGGATAATTAACGAATATCGAACAATGGGTAATTTCGATTACCTTACGTCAATAGGAAACCAATGATCTTGAGAAAAACTCTTCTCCCACTATATTTTATTAATAATCAAAATCCGGAGAAAACAACATATTAACTTCCAAACATACAATCCATGTTTGTACTAAACATAATAGTAATCCTAAAACAATATGAATTAGAAATCCTAGTCCTAATCTGATAAGTTTTATCAGATAACTCCTAAAAGACAAATTAAAAAAGACTCCAGATAAATAAAAACCCGAGCTTTAAGCATCCGCATCAGCACTCTGTCTAAATAACTCAAACGAGTGGATCAAAGTCTCAAATGACAGATGATTATACTAGCAACAACTTTCCTCCCCATTCATTCTAAAGATGATTTATGAGCTCGGAAGTTGCAAACAAGTTGAAAGGGGCTTTACCTAGTTTTAACTTAATGCTATAAACCAAGAGAATCGCATATCGCCTTGCTTGCAAGAGTATAACAGGCAATAGCATTTTGTCACATTGACAAGATAAGAAGCAACAGTCACATTGCAAATTTAGGTTCCAACAGCAAATCAATTGATTATAAGTGAACATCTCTACTCACTACTATCTAAACCATCATTGATAACTAATAAGCAAAAACATTGTGCAAAATGAAAGTCTTAACTAGCAAGTACATGAGAAATTGGAAGAGTATAAGCAGGCAACAACATTTTGTCTTAACCATCATTGACAACAATCACATTGCAATTTTGGTTCCAACAGCAAATCTCATATCGCCTTGCTTGCAAGAGTATAAGCAGGCAATAGCATTTTGTCACATCGACAAGATAAGAAGCAACAGTCACGTTGCAATTTTGGTTCCAACAGCAAAATCTATTGATTCAAGTGTGCACGCTAGTCACCACTATCTAAACCATCATTGACATCTAATAATCAAAAATATTGTGCAAAATGAAAGTTTGAACTAGCAAGTACATGAGAATTTGGAACTGAGATAACATCAATGTTCCATTTGTGAATCAGCATCTAAATCTTTAGTCCAAGCATCATTCGGCTCTTTCGTACCTCAAAATGTAATAAACCTACCAATATAGAAAGATTATCAGAAAGGCACAAAAATTATATATGTTTCTTTCCCACAAGTAGTGTTATACAGTAAAAAATATTCTAACCTCATCTTTCAATCTCTTACTGGATGCTGGCACAGTATTCCAAGCATCGCTCGGCAAACTTTCGATGATGCTATCAGCATGTCTAACACCTCTTTTACAGTTTTTCCTGCGACGAAGCCAAGCATTAACTCTCTCTCCTTGGGATCCAGACCCTTGATCGTAATATTTGAAGTGTATCTGTTTGCTGAATCTGAGATACGGCTCCAGTTGTTCACTAGAAGCTGTATCCAGTCCATGAATGTCGTTGGGTTGCGACCTGATTGCGAGTCTTGCACATATGCAGCAACTATATTGTTGCGTGCTCCTTCGGTTAGAGTCACTATTATGATGTAAAGGCTTTGCGACCAATCGAACGGTTTAATTTTATCTTCATTAACAGTCATTCCCTGAATTAATACTTCTACAGCAGTTTCAAAACTTGTCCAAACTAATGTAAAGTTGTCAAAATCAACCCGTGTTGACAGATCACCGTAACCTTCACCGTAGGGTAGCGATTTTGATCCAGCAAACTCCTTATACCCACGAAACTCATAAATTTGTCCTCCCCTCACGGCCACCGCGATAACGTACAGGTCTTCTTTACGCACGTATAGCGATACTGCATATTCGTCCCTTGTTTCAAGGGTGAGTATGAAGTAATCTTTTTGACTCTGCAGACCTTTAATAAATTTCATTCGGTCGGTGTTTTGAAAAACTTTCCTTAACTTTGCGACAACGGTACTGTATTGAACCTCATGAATTCTTATAGTAATCTCATGACTATTTTCATTAGCATCCATGATTTAAGCTGTCGAATAAAGTTAGGAATAAATTACTCTTACTTTTAAACAAGCACTATAGGTACGTTTCGAATAAGCCTATATATCTGATTACACTAACATAACCATCAAACTTCATGAATAACAAGTAATGCACCAATCAAGTAGATGAAAAAACAACCATATATCGCACCAGAAAGAATAATAAGTAGAGATAATGTTGGCAAAAAGGTCATGTGACTATATATCGCATTCAAATGTGCCAGTTTTCAAGTTTAATTTCCACAAACAACCATGCCAACCTCTTGAAAAGGGACGGCTTTAACTAATTTGAGTAAGTGGTTCAAAACCCGTGTATTAGTCGACCAAAAGGTTCAAAAACTCTTTAATCTCACTAACATTCATACTCCCTATATATACAATTCCCTATATCTCTTATTACACTAACATAACCCTATCAGATTAGCACATTTTCCAACTTCATGAGGTAACAAGTAATACACCAATCAAGTAGATGAAGAAACAACCATATATTGTACCAGAAAGAATAATAAGCCCGTAGAGATAGTGTTGGCAAAAAGGTCATGTGACTATATATCGCATTCAAATGTGCGAGTTTTCAAGTTCAATTTCCACAAACAACCATGCCAACCTCTTGAAAAGGGACGGCTGAGTCAGTTGTTCAAAACCCGTGTATTAGTCGACCAAAAGGTTCAAATCCTCTTTACTCTCACTAACATTCATACTCCCTATATATACAATTCCCTATATCTCTTATTACACTAACATAACCATCAGATGAGCACATTTTGAAACTTCATGAATAACAAGTAATATACTAATCAAGTAGAATAAAAACAACCATATATCGCACTGGAAAGAATAATAAGCCCGTCTAGATAGTGTTGGAAAAAAGGTCAGGTGACTATATATCGCATTCAAATGTGCGAGTATTCAAGCTCAAACCATGCCAACCTCTTGAAAAGGGACGGCTTTAACTAATTTGAGTAAGTGGTTCAAAACCCGTGTATTAGTCGACCAAAAGGTTCAAAACCTCTTTACTCTCACTAACATTCATACTCCCTATATATACAATTCCCTATATCTCTTATTACACTAACATAACCATATCAGATTAGCACATTTTCCAACTTCATGAGGTAACAAGTAATGTTGGACCATTAATGTTATAGAAGCAAAGATAGGGGTAGTATATGTATGTACTTTTATGAAAATTCTGTAAACCCAAGATAGTTAGTATTGGGCTGGGTCATAGATCCGTTTAGTATATAGGGTTATAACATTTAGAATAGGGTCGTATCTTTTACTTTTGAGGGAATCGGCATGTCCCTTTGTTCACTGATTCTCTAAGTATATATATGGGTCGAATTCTGTAAATCAAAAAATTCAATACAGGTTCATTAGTGTATTAAATTCTGCGTTATTCATTCAGTTTCTATAAAAAATCTTGTTTCTTACTTTTGGTCGTGCATTTAGAGCAGACGATATGGGACAGAAACTTGAGAAAGAAAGTACACAAGATTGTTTAATAGAAACTGAATGAATAACGCAGAATTTAATACACTAATGAACCTGTATTGAATTTTTTTATTTACATAATTCGACCTATATATATACTTAGAGAATCAGTACCTTCATGTCTGTTGAACAAAGGGACATGCCGATTCCCTCAAAAGTAAAAGATACAATCCTATTCTAAACATTATAACCCTATATACTAAATGGATCTATGATCCAGCCCAATACTAACTATCTTGGGTTTACAGAATTTTCATAAAAGTACATACATATACTACCCCTATCTTTGCTTCTATAACATTAATGGTCCAACATGTTGGGTTTTACAATCTAATTAACCATATTAATTAACACGAGTACGCAGCGGAATAAAGATAACATGTAGAATACAATAATTAACAAGATAGAAAACATGTACCTTTTAGCATGAAACGATACACCGTTTAAAGGTAACCGTAAACACCGTCTTCTATATACGCGTGTGTATAATACCACGCGAAACCACCAAGAATCAAAGTATGATTCCTCTAAGCTTCCACACACAATATGTTCTTAGCAAACGATCAACGAATCTTGACAATCAAGTAAACCGAATGAGTCTTTGTTGTTGAAGGTCGAACCACCAAAAGACCACGAAAACCCTTTGTGGGTTTTGTTGCGATCGAACCAAGAAGGAAGAAACAAGAGAACCGAAACCTTTTGGGTTTTGAAGTTCGGTCGAGTATTAGGAGTAGAGGCACAAGGACGAATTTTGGGTTTTTAGGTTTTTCAAGATATGAATAATGAAAAACTTTAACCCCTATATATAGACCTTGTTCAAGCATCTTAAACCCATATGAACTGGGCTTTGTAACCAACTAGGAGAAGCAAAGCTAAACCATACCCTTCTATTTTTCGGTTTTGTATATTTAGTCCCTTAACTCTTTAATGACTAATATTTTAATACTTGTTATCATATAACGATCGTTTACTAAACACACTAATTAAACATTGTTTACGTATTAACGTGTGCGTCCCCTTAGGTTCAAATAAATATTCCGGACATATATTAATTCATATATGAACATATTCCAACAGCTCCCACTTGGACATGTATGAATAATATAATAACATTGGTAAGCGTCTAGCAACACGCCAATGCTCCCAGATAATTTGAGTATGGTTTCACAGGGCATGAACAAATGATTTATGAATTTACAATCCCTTTGTTTCCGATACCGTTGTTAAATTGGATATGGATCAATGTCATTCCATATTTAACGATTCTGTTTCTCATATATGAAGTAATCAAGATTACTGAAAATCAATGAGACATATCTTCTTGAGTTTTCAGGTACGGCCATACACACATCTGATTATTTCTATGAGGGGCCCAGTGGTATCTTCTTCAACAATTTGAAGGAACAAATTCTATATTGACTACAAGTGTCCAGTCATCATGTGGCATAAACCATTCTGACATAGCCCTTATTAGTTACCTTATTCAGGACAACTTAAACTATATCAAGAAGGAATATCCACATATGCTAAACCTACTTGCATCTCAAGTCTAAGGATTTATGTAAATAAAATCACGTACAAGATTCACTTGATGACGTCGATCCATAAAGTGATATTCTTGTGGCGGGGAAATCCAATATTCATCTTATGAATATCATGTGAGTTTGGTGGACTCATCCTTAATATCTGTAATATCACATATCTATAATATCACCAATCACTCAGAATTGTCTTAGTTTAACAATATTCCCATATTGTTAATCGACAACGGATTAATTTTAGAATAATACATTTATTATTCATGGATTTAAACATGCAAATATAGGACACAATTTAAGATATATATATATATATATATATATATATATATATATATAACAAAATACCAAGTATCATTATCATAAAATAAATTGTTCAAACATCCCTTATCCAAATACTAAACACAGATCTACATGAAACTACTAGCTAAACGAAGTCCCATGCTCCTAGCATGTTGAGTAAACTTTGTATTAGATAAAGCCTTCGTAAAAGGATATGCTAGATTGTCATCTGTGTGAACTTTAAGAAGGTTACTTCTATGGTAGTGTTTGGCGCCCATCTGAACCCCCGGTTCGTTGGCGAAATGAAGTGCGGCTGAATTGTCGCAAAACATCCTAATTGGTTCGTTTATTGTTGGTACTATACAAAGCCCTGAAATAAACTTCCTAATCCAAACAGCTTCCATCTCTGCTTCTTAAGCAGCTATGTAATTCAGCTTGTGTAGCAGGCATTTCAGTAGTACTTTACTTGGAGCTTTCTAGTCTACTGCGCTTTCGTTCAAAACGAAACGTATCCTGTCAGAGATTTCATATCATCTATATCGATCTCAAATCCAGTATTGCAATAGCAATTAACTCGAAGTTCAGCTTCCGGATTTCTACTATAAACCAAGAACATATCTTTAGTATTTCTTAAATACTTAAGAATGTTTTTCACAGCAGTCCAGTGAAGTTTTACCTGGATACTGTGAATCGCTTGTATATTTTGCGCGAATCAACACCAGGTCATGCATCTAACCGCATACATAATGGATCCTACAGCGAAGCATAAGTACTTTTTCAAGCTATTTAACTCTTTAGGAGTTTTGAGCAACTGTATTTGTTCAGTCAAGTCTTTCATGCATGGGGATATGACCCACGTTTTGAATTATCCATTTTATATCCTCTTCAAGAGTCTTATCATGTAAGCACTTTGACTAAGTCTAATTAATCGATATCGATCAATCTCTATAGATTATTGATTCAAGAATAATGCTGCTTCCCCCAAATCCTTCATAGCAAAAAACACTATCCAAGATAATCCTTTAACACTTTGTAAAAACTTGGAATGTGATTTCCCATGATGATTATGTCATCAACATATAAGATGAGGAATGTAACATTACTCCCACTAGCCTTTTGATATACATGGCTCATTAAGATTTTGAGCAAATCTAAACCTTTTGATTTCCTCATCAAATCTTTTATTCCAGCTTCTTGATGCTTGCTTAAGACCATAAATAGATATTGCATACTTTTCTGGGATGATTAGGATCAACAAAACCTTCAGGTTGCACCATATAAATGTCTTCATCAAGATAACCGTTTAAGAAGACTGTTTTAACATCCATTTGCCATATCTCATAATCAAGTATGCTGCTATAGAAATGAGAATTACTTAACAGCCTAATGTCAGCCGACAGGTGAGAACGTTTCTTCATAAATCAACCCCATAGAGTTGAGTTGTAACCCTTTGCTACAAGACGACTTTAATAGACGTGACAATACCATCCATGTCAGTCTTTTCTAAAAAAGCCACCTCTTCCAACTTCTTACACCGGAGAAGACGACCAGTACCATAACCATATTGTCCATCATGGATTGTATTTCCGCATTCATAGCATCAATCCACTTATTAGATTCCAAATCCAACATTGCGGCTTTATAGCTAGTAGGGATCATTAAGATCCCTAGACTATGCTCCCTCCACCTCTAACATTTAGACATAAGCGTTTGGAGCTCGACGTGTCCTTTCGGACCTACGAATCGGAATCACTTCCTCTTGTGGTGGTTCAAAACCCTCCACCTCTTGAGGAATGTTCTAGTGATTTCAGAAGGTATTGTATCTTCTTCTTCTTGAATTTCTTCAAGATCTACGCCCTCCCTACTGTATTTCTTAACTTATGAGACGCTTCTCAAGAACAGCATACCTTGCAACAACAATTTTGTTTTCAGGTGGGAAGTAGAAATAGTAACCCATTGTTTCCTTTGGGTATCCTATGAAGATACACTTAACAGATCTTTGTTCGAGTTTGTCAGGCGTATCTCTCTTCACAAGAGCCTCACATCCCCAGACCTTTAAGTAAGACAAGTTTGGAACTTTTCCATACCACAGTTCATATGGTGTCTTATCTACCTTCTTTGTTGGAACCATATTGAGAATGCGTGTTGCAGACTCTAGAGCATAATCCCAAAAGGATAAAGGCAGAGTTGTAAGATTCATCATAGATCGCACCATATCTAACAAAGTGCGGTTTCTCCTCTCAGACACTCCATTATGTTGTGGTGTGTATGGAGGAGTAAGCTGTTGAACAATTCTGTTAGCTTTTAGATAATCTTTAAACTCTTGGCTAATGTATTCGCCACCACGATCTGATCGTATTGCCTTAATGGTCTTCCCGAGTTGATTTTCAACTTCATTTTTAAACACTTTGAACGTTTCAAAAACCTCATGTTTATGTTTAAGAAGATAAACATAACCATAACGACTATAACCATTTGTGAATGTAATGAAGTAGCTAGCACCTTGTCTTGACACATGTCTAAGTGGACCACACACATCAGTATGTGTTATTCCAAGAAGCCAGTGCCCATTCGGTACGATGTGGAAACGATTTCTTGTCATAGACAAGTAGAGTCCAAAATATTTTGGCTCTTTAGTGCCTAATCAATATAAAAATAGAATTAACATTTGGTACAAGATCATGCATATCAATTTCATAAATACCATTACTGGGAATAACATTATTCTTAGAAACTGAAATTCCAAAATCCGTAAAACGCTGGACAAATCCATTTTCAACCAAACGGTGAACTGAAACAACACCTCTAATTATAGAAGGTGCATAATGACTATTGTCTAAACAAAATCACAATGCCATTTATGTAAAACTAAGACAAAACTTCCATAGCTCTACTTGTTTCAGCTTTCCTACTCCCTCCAAGACCAAAAAAAAAAAAAAAAAAAAAAAAAAAAAATAATTTTGTTGTTACAATATAAGATTACCACAACTAGATGTCGTACACCCATGATTTAGATGAAATAAAAAATTCAATTAGAAGACATCTGAAGAACTGGCAGTGCCAACTTGCGTTCTTCCTTCTTAATCAGCACTCAGAAAACAAGGTAAGCAGGACAATTCCTCTTACAATGACCCACCTCCTTGTAGTGGTGGCAGGTATCATCCTTAGCTGGGCGCTCCATAGCAGTAGGCTTAGGGTTTTTAGGCTTAGGGATATAAACCTCCTTATCCTTTCCCTTTCCATTAACCTTATTCTTGCCTTTTGCTTTAAGCGATTTTTTATTGGCCTTCTGGATTTTACCACCTTTAATCATCATTACTTGTGGTGTTTCAGCCTTTTTAGGTAAACCTTTTTTATACTCATTGAGCATAGCATGTAGTTCACCAACTGTCTTCCCCATGTTATGCTTATTGTAGTGAGGCCATTCAAGATTAAACCAACACTAAGCTCTTGTGGGAGCACATAATCAAGACATTCCAGTTCCACATAATTCTTCATCTAATGACATATGGGCCAACTGGTTTTCCCTCATCCTGTTTGCAAGCTTTTTAATACGTTTCTTACATATATTTAAGCTCCTGAAGCATTTCATAATGTGAGGAATTTTCGAATTGTCTTTAAAGTTCAGGAGTCATACTTCCGAGCATAAGACAAGTCACCTCATTATGAATCATATACCGCATTCCACTGCGCAAGTACTCAGAATCGGTAGGTGAAGCAAGAGAAATAGGCTGTTCAATGACAAACAATTTCCATTCAACTCTCAAGACCATCTTAAATTGACGAAACCAGTCATTGAAATTATTTCCAGAAATTTCAAACATCGACCTGAAAGCCGAATGGTTTATGTTTTAGACAGGTAGTGCCATTTACAAACATAGTAAAGTTCAAGAATTAGTATTTTCGATAATACTCCTTGAAGAAAATTAACTACCCATGTTTATATAAATAAACAATTAATTTTCTAAGGTTAGGACCCAACTTGACATACCCCCACCACCTAAGTTGATCCGCTAGTGATGGTGTATTCAAAAGGTAATCAACGATTGATAATTCACAACTATTTTCAAATTCCTAAACCATATGGACTTTACTTTATTACAATAATATCTAGTATGCATGTTTCATCCATCTATTCGCGAGTAATAGGACAAGACCACAACACCGCTAAGTCGTCCAATATCAAAACAGTAATTATGTTAACACTCATCGTTTCACGGAAAAAGCGTATAATTACCTGTGACTGAAAATCTACAGCACGTCTTACGCAAGGTAAAGAGCAATATCAACATAGTGTTTTTTACAAATTGAATGGTAATTAACTTAGTTGAAAGGGTATTTTATTTGACGTGTTAAAAAATGTACGAAGAAGCATGCGTAACATCTTCGTAACAATAATATTTAATAAAAACTTTTACTCAATTAAGTTATATTATTACGTTATTCCTATTATCATCGAATCCTTAATACATAAATAGCAGACCTTAAATTGACGATTCAACGTATCTTTAAATTTAAAGATTTGCTTTTTATCGCGAGAAAAGATTAAAGAATGATTAAAAATCATTCAAACCCTAGACCATTCGCGACTTCCTACATAGTATACAAGGTAAGGAAACTACAATGTAGTCAGGTATTATAGGGTAATGTATCTACAAGACCGAAATCTTGATGAGTCTCCCCTAACCTATCCTTGCCACTATATAGATAACTTTTTGGCAAATTACGTCCTTGATAAAAATTAAAACTTTAATTTAAAGACCATTACAAACTATAAATTGCTAGTCTAGTCATTGAAATGTTATATATCGATGTAAGTCGAAATCCACTTTTAACTTTTTGCATTAGATAGAATTATTAAAAATCTTATTTCGAAAATCATTAGTCACTGTTTTATTTTTGTTTTCAGAAAACCCTTTTATTTTCTCACAAGTCAAGAACTTAAAATAAAACAAATAAACATCAACTAAACTAAATAACATTTATTTAAACACACTTAACAATTAAGGCATGCAAACATTAAAAAAATATCCAATTATCCTAAAATTAAACATGCATTTATTCATTCGTCCTATAAACTCCGGCCATATGCATCGATATACTCAATTACGTAAGCCTTATATAAATAAATACCATATAGCACATAAAACCTTTTAATTATTTTAGGCCCCATTAATTCAATAATAAGGGTCTTCCCGAATTCTTGAATCATGGATCTTACCAGTTAAGAAAATTATTTAAATTATGCGTATTTTAATCATATTTAAACCAAATCCATTTAACAAATTAACAAGATTTAATATCTAATATCAATCCATGATAAATTTGCATGATTTTATCATAGATCTCCATTAACAATTAACAAAACTTAAAACCATTAACAATTAATACATCAAGTTTTATAAAATTGCATACAACCTAGATTTTGTCTAATTAATTTTATTAACCGTCAAGATCAAATCTTTTTAATAAAAACGCCCACCGGGGCATTTAAAATTAATCATGAAACCCTAATTTGTCCAATTTAATTCCTTGTAATTAAAGATTCTACACGATGGCTCTGATACCACTGTTGGGTTTTACAATCTAATTAACCATATTAATTAAGACGAGTACGCAGCGGAATAAAGATAACATGTAGAATACAATAATTAACAAGATAGAAAACATGTACCTTTTAGCACGAAACAATACACCGTTTAAAGGTAACCGTAAACACCATCTTCTATATACGCGTGTGTATAATACCACGCGAAACCACCAAGAATCAAAGTATGATTCCTCTAAGCTTCCACACACAATACGTTCTTAGCAAACGATGAGTTATGCTAGTACTAGTAGTAAATAACAAACGATCACCTTCGTCTTTTGATTCTATCAACCCACGAATAAAACCACCACCTTGTGCTGATTGTCGAACACAAAACGAAACCCTAAAGGTATTCGTTTGATAGCACAACAAAGGAGGCAAACCAAAACCCTTAAAAAAGGTTGTCAGAATTCGGATGTACACAAGGAAGAAACAAGGACGATTTAGCTTTAGGTTTTTTCAAGACTTATTCATAATGAAAGTCAAGACCTATATTTATAGCCTTTGTTACTTGTCACTCAAACAAGTCTTCTAATTCTTGTGAGATTAGTATTCCAACTGACTAAGGAAAAGAAAAGGTAAACTAAACCCTTTCATTCTTTTGTTTTACATATTGAGTCCTTTAACATTTAACCGACTCATATTAAAACTTGTTATTGTTTAATGATCATTTGTTAATCACTTAATAAATTACTTTAATATATTTTCTCGTCATTCTACATATAAACGTGTGCGTCCCCTTAGGCTCGAAAACATTTATGAACATATATTAATTCATATTTAGGCATAATCCAACACAACATTCACGCCACTAATGTTATAGACGACAAAGTCTTCAATTCTTCAAAGTTCTTTTATAGCAATGGTGCAACAACTACTGGTTCATCATCTTCGTATTGTGTGAAGTTAACTTCTTCCTCCTTCCTTGTGCATTCATGTTTATAGTGTCTAAATTTGTTACACTTGAAGCATTTTATGTGACTCTTATCCTATTGTAGTTGATTACCATCTTTATTCCAATTTCTTTCGTGGCTTCTTCCTTTGTTATCCTGATTCAACTTCCTATAACCACAGCGTTTACAACTATATTGTTTTTCTTGTTCCTTTTGGACTGTTTTGGTGTATAGAAGTCTATCATGTACATTTTCTTCCTTGGTCTCTTTATGTGTTCCTCATAGGCTTTTAATCTTTCAGTAGCTTCTTGAAATGTCATGGTATTAAGATCAACAAATTATTCAATTGCAGCAACAATCTGGATAAACTTTGTTGGGACAGATCCTAGAATTTTCAAACCAATCTTTTTTTTTCAATTGTGGATCCAAGATTGCTTGCTTGTGACACGAGTTGACTAATCATTCTGGTGAATTCATCAAGTGATTCAGAGTCTTTCATTTTCAGGGTTTCAAATTTTGATTCTAATGTTTGTAGTCTAGCCTCCTTGACTTTGTCTATATCCACGAATCGAGCCAACAAGTCCTTCCATATATAAGCAACGTTCGTATGATGAGCAACCTGTAATGTGAGTTGTTCGGGCAAGGCTTGAAATAGATAAGCAATAGCCATTGTGTCTGTCTTTGTATCCACTTCTCCATTTGGTTCAAGTGCATCCCATATTCCATAAACATTAAACAGTGCTTTAATCTTTATGGCCCAAATAGTATAATTTGTAGAATTTAGAATCGGGCATTGGAATGTCATTGACATCCCCCCTTCATCTTTCTTTGATGTTTCACCGGTCATCCCTTATTTAGAGAAAAACCCTTTTCTTTCTTGTTTGCGAGGCGAATCAACCAACTGTCTTTCGCATTTCTTTGGTTTTCTAATTCCCTGGCAAAACTAACAAACTTTTTTCTCCTGTTTATGGGGCGAATTAAACCAACTGTCTTAGCAGTCCTTTGGTCTTTTAATTACCGGGCAAACCTAAATCTTAATCGGCTTGGGTTCTTCCTTGTTTCGGTTTTGTTGTTATGACTCCAGAATTTCAGTTTTGCTGTTGATGTTGTGTAATCTCGTCCTTGATCATTCCTTCGGCTCTGATACCACTGTTACTTAATTGGCCTTCGACCAAATCTTGTTTCTTACTTCTGGTGGTGCGTTTAGAGCAGACGATATGGGACAGAAACTTGAGAAAGAAAGTACACAAGATTGTTTAATAGAAACTGAATGAATAACGCAGAATTTAATACAGGTTCATTAGTGTATTAAATTATGCGTTATTGATTCAGTTTCTATTAAACAATCTTTGTGTCTTCTTGTCACAAGTTTTCTGTCCCATATATTTATCGTCTATTCAACGTCACACCAGAAGTAAGAAAAACAAGATTTGGTCGAAGTACAATTTAGTAACAGTGGCATTAGTAGCAAAAGAAATATGTTCAAGGAAGAGATTACACGACATCAACAACAAAACTGAAATTCTGGAGTCACAACAACAAATCCAAAACAAGGAAGAACCCAAGCCGATTAAGATTTAGGTTTGCCCGGGAATTATAAGACCAAAGGACTACTGAGACAGTTGGATTCACCCTGCAAATAGGAGAAAAAAGTTTGTTAGTTTTGCCCGGGAATTAGAAAACCAAAGAACTACGAAAGACAGTTGGTTGATTCGCCCCGCAAACAAGAAAGAAAAGGGTTTTTTCTCTAAGAAGGGATGACTGGTGAAACATCAAAGAAAGATGAAGGAGGGATGTCAATAACATTCCAATGCTGGTCGAAGGACCATTTAGTAACAGTGGCATCAGAACTAAAGGAATGTTCAAGGAAGAGATTACACGACATCATAAACAAAACTGAAATTCTGGAGTCACAACAACAAAACTAAAATAAGGAAGAACCCAAGCCGATTAAGATTTAGGTTTGCCCGATAATTATAAGACCAAATGACCGCTGAGACAGTTGGTTTAATTTGCCCCGCAAACAGGAGAAAAAAGTTTGTTAGTTTTGCTCGAGAATTAGAAAACCAAAGAACTGCGAAAGACAATTGGTTGATTAGCCCCGCAAACAACCATGCCAACCTATTGAAAAAAAGGGACGACTTTAACTAATTTAAGTCCGTGGTTCAAAACCCGTGTATTAGTCAAAGAAAAGGTTCAAACCCACTTTACTCTCTTTATCATTCATACTCCCTGTATAAATTAAATTATCTACACTAAACCCTAAATTCATCTCAGTTGATATCATGAACACAAAAATATCATAAAAGGGAAACATGCAAGAAACAATACCAACTACAACTAGGAAAAATGCCAACAAGGAAAGTAAACCCTAACTTAATGAAGCCAATAAAGATTCAAGAATCTAGCTAGTTACATGAAACACATATATCATCATCTTGTAAAAAATATGTGACAATATAAGTAAAATTATGAAAAACCAAAAGATAGGTAAGTAGTTAAACCTTATTATGGCAGAGCTCCAAATAATGTGAAAATGCAAAATGAAGTGTTATGCTGATTTCTTAAACCTGAGGAGATGATAGGTGGTGGTATGAGCGTGGGACCTACAAGTAATGGAACGGTTTAATAGTTGACAGTAATATATAAGACAAGAAAGACTGAAATATTACCAGATGTTTGTATTTTGTTTAAATTTGGTATCTTTTTCTATTGCTTTTTCTTTGTTCACTCCATGTTGGTGTAACTTTTTTTAATACATGTTTAATGCAACAATTCAAAGTTTACTCCAAGTCTTCCACGTACATATGTTGAAAAATATTGCTAATATAATTAGGGATCAAAACATTTTGAAGATAAAGTTTGAGGATTAAAACTATGAAAAGACGAAAGCTTAGAGAACTCTTATTTAAGTGAAAATTTGACACGTGTAAACTTAAAAAAGTTCACCCCTGCTAGTTGCTCGACTGTGCGACTAACAGTTTACGACCCGAAGAGATGATAAAGATCGAAATGCTCGTGTAACACTTAAACAAATCATGCATGTGATACTGTATGAGAAACGATATTTTGCCCAAGTGTGTGAACTTGTGAAGGTTGGGTATGATGCCTTGTATTACAGAGAGGCGTGTAGGGTTTAGAGATCAACGGTTGTGGGAAGGTCATATGTTGATCATCTGATGAGTAGACAGGTGGACTCCCTTCTTTGGCTCGTACATGATAGTGTTTTGTCGTACATCCCCGCTCTCATATTGTAGATCTTAACCGTCGATGAAAATTGCGGAGGAGTGGTCCATACGTACTGCATGGCCTGATGAGTTTTGCCAGGCCAGGTGCGGCCTGAAATTCTAGTTGGGCCTCTGTCAAGTGTTGACTAACGGGCCTTGGTAATGGGCTTGATCTGTCAAGTCCTCTTAGTCTAGTATTATATTATGTATGAGTGATATGATGTTAGACTAATAACTGAGTCACCCCTAGTCCGTGCCATGCTACTAGAGTTTTTGCTAAAGTTTACATGTTTTTAGGCTATGTCACGTCTGCTTTGTAATAACGACTGGATACAAGCTATTCTCCTTGATTAGGGTTTTTGAGTTGTTTTGGGAAAGATAGGGATTTAATGTTGGTTTGTGCTCATGTCATATGAATATTTATACGGATAGAAATATGTGAGCCTACGGGGTCACACACGTTTACACTTAGGTATCATTCTATTAATGTTAAAATTGGCCACATCACCCCTTTGTTTATCTTTGTACCTGCGGCTACCACAAGGACCATCCACCACCTACTAGTTAGTTTCTATTGTACATGACTCATCTCATAGCTTCTACACATCACCCTCTAGCTTCCACACATGTCCTCACCTGGTATCTTAGCACCCTTAGTCACCAAGTTCCAAAATTACTATAAATAGGGGTGTTATGCCTCCATTTCAAATCATCCCCCACTTCCTCCTCTATAACCCATTTCTAGTTGCAATCCTTTGCTCAAGAAGATCCTAAGAGGTCCTAAGAAATCTCAAGAACATAAGTGAAGCAAAAGAAACCAAGAAAAGAAGCCCGGGAGTCGTTATTCTAGGCGTACAAAGCTCCCGATTTCGACCCATTTTCAAGCTATAAGCTCAAACCCAGGTTATATGATCTTCATACCTGCTCCTACACCCTTATTATGTTCATATGATCATACATAAACTCTTGTTAAAGTTTCATAACTCAATTCATGCTCATTTTCCATTTTGATCCAAAACCGTACACCCGAAACCCTAATTTTATGTTTTTCTTAAAACTAAATGTTATAATTGTTAAATGTTGTTATAATCTATCCTAGCATGCTTAAATAATGTTAAAATAACTACTTTATTTATTATTGAAGGAATTTGAACTTAAAACCCGCGCGTTTACGTTTTGAAACCCTAATTTGACCCGTTTTGCTTCCTAGCTTAACGAATCGTTATTTTAAACTTACGTTGCATTAAATATTCATATTTTAGCTTATATTAATAAGATATAACCTCTAAATGTCATTTAGAAACTTAAAATAAGCTTGCATGTCATTTTGGACTTGTTTTACAAAAGTATTCCATGCAAGGGGTATATATCGTAACTTTCAGAAACTTATAACAAAAAGGGCTAAAAATGTCATTTTATCAAAGTTATAACTATAGGGGTCTATTATGTCACTTTCCAAAGTTCAAGGTTTACTTTGTATATCTTTTAAACTTGAAGGACCAAACTCGTAAAAGTGCAAACTCCGAGGGTATATTTTGCCATTTTACATTCTCAAGTGTCTAAAATGTAACATTTTGAAAAAGTATAAAAATGTATTCAAAACATTACAAGACATAACTTTAATTAACGCTTGTCGTGCTTAACATTTCCAGATATTGATCAAAACGCTTAAAACCACTTATGTTATAACCATAATATCATTCATCATCAATGTGCTTTTATAAATCATGTCCCGGATCTCTATTGTACCACAACACTAGGGAGCTTCATATTAAAGAGTTTCATCTTGGTATTACGTTCTGACTGAATTGTTGGGTTTACGATTTAAAGTGCCCTAGCTCCTCAAACGTTTACTGAATGACTTCTGAATTATGATGGCCCGAACGGTGATACAATAATTCCAAACTTTCCAATCAAAATCATAACTCTTGGAACCAAAGTTCTAAAGTACAATCTTCCTAAAGACTTGACATATTTACTCAGGTTGCGTGACGTGGCTATTTACTATCATTTTGCTATATCAATCTTCCCCGTAAAGATTATGATAAGGTCGTTCAGCTTTCATTTTAGAATATTTATTACAACTACCTATCAGGTGAAGTTCATAACCTCGCCTTTACTATTTACATGTTTTATAAACCCGCGAGGGGGATACATGCTTGTTACAAACTCTTTTATATACTTATTTATCTTATAACAATGTGATTACTTTTCAAAGACTTAATGAGTTCATAATCTCACATACTTTATAAACCCGTGATACCTGCTGTAAACCATGAATGCAAGTGTTTACTAAACTATATGCTATCCTGATATATTATTGCCTAAGTACATGAAGATATCTATTTGGGTAATATCTCCCAATATCTCTTTAATATCTATTTGGGTAGTATCTCCCAATATCTCTTTAATATTTATTTGGGTAGTATCTCCCAATATCTCTTTAATATCTATTTGGGTATGTTAACCGGATAGGTAACCAAACACACTATATTTGAATTTCATAGGTATATGGCAAGTACCTACATCGAGGGCCATTATCTAATATATTATATATATATATATATATATATATATATATATATATATATATATATATATATATATATATATATATATATATATCACATCAATTTGGGTATATATATACACCAGTCCAGTTTTTGTGAGCCAAGGAGCTTAGACAATAAAATAACAAATAAATAACGAGACAATAACGCAATTATACCTGCAATACCATTTTCCCATGATAATTGTATTCGTTGCAATTATTACCAATAACGAGTGTATAACAACGTAACCCAATACCACACTATAACGCATTACTATGACACTGCTTCTATAACAATAACTTATGATGACTTGTATTCAGCTATTACATTTCAAACCTATGAATTTCACTCGACCATTGTGTTGACTTTTTAGCATGTTTAACGTATGTAAATAAGCAACCTTTATGGCACGGAGGTCATGGACATGGAAGATGGCTAAAACCATTGTTTAGCATTCACATTGTATGGATCTAGATTTGGACCTCCATAGTAAAACTCTGATTTTAAGTGAATGAAACGTATCTATTTTGAACAACGTCTCTTTTTCATCGTTTTCTATGATTATGATTGTTTGTACCATGAAGTAATACCCCAGATTAGCTTTCCGCTGCTATATGATAAAAAAGTGGGGTTACAGATATGGTATCAGAGCCATGGTTATAGAGAACAAGGTCAAAACCTTAACTATAACCACATTTCTTTTTCTAGCCATCAAAGTCCTCCGTGCCACTACATTCCGGATCAATATTTAAAGATACATAACTATTATACTATATTATGCCATAAATAACTTATGTTATTTACGACTGGGTTGTTAACAAAACAGATGTCTCTCCAACTACCTGCTTTCGAAATTGATGGATGCTTTTTCCTCAAATGAATATTCTTTACGAAACTTCGTCCTCATCGCGATTATTTCCAGCTTCATCAGAAAGCAGTTCTTTTAACGCTTCAGAAAACTCTAAAGATAATATGATCCCACCAGTATTCTCACCCTTCTACAATAATCCATTTTTAAAGGACGTACAAGCATTTTATGCTAAGGAATCATCTATTCCACCACCAGATCCTATTACTCCACCAACTATTTTGACTCCATCTCCGGTATTACCACCATCACTACTATTTGATCCTTGATATTTCTTTGTTCCTGAAGAATTATTACCACCTAAGAAGCGAATCCGTTCCCCATCTTCTTCCTCAACTACGTTATCTAATTCATCTTGGAATCAAACTCGTAATTTGGTATCACCATCTTCCTCAGTTTATACTCCTACCCCACCTCAGATATTTGAAATAGGAAAATGTTCAATTAAGATGTATCTGAAACATCATGAGGGACAAATCGAAGATATTTTGAATTACTTAGATGAACTCTATCTTCACCACATCGAGAAAATGGAGGAAGGACGTATTGATAGAATGATCATACGAAGGAATAGTGATAAACTAAAGATTGAACTTGAGAAAGTCCGTTCTCAGATTATCAAACTTTAAAAGAAGCAGTTATGGCAAAAGGATAAGAATGCCTTTGCTCACTATAGAATTTCTGATCTTGAACAAATCATTAAGAAAATCCAAGCTCGTCACCAACGGATTCAGGAAGATCTTTATGAATGTCATCTACCAGCATCACATCAACAAACTCTTATAGACAGTTAAATAGCTTTATCCTAGCTACGGGATGTGTGGTATAAATAAAAACGCTTGTCAAATCTTGACTATGTACAGTAAAAAGGCAAGTTATTTAAAAAGGCAATCCCGTTTCATACCTTATTTCATAAAACCAGCTTATCTCTCTTTCATCACCATCTCCATCATTTGCATCATTATCTCCGTCTTCATCATTATACCATAAACTCTAAGTGCTTAAAATTCAAAAAATAAGCATTACTCTTTCTTTTATTACCTTTCATAACTTGTGATGTCATTCTTATTACGTATTCTCTTATGTTGATAGAATGCCTCCCAAAAAGGAAAGGACGACAACATCCGAAACACCAGCATAACTTTGGCTACCATCCAGCAACTTATTAATAATGGCATTGCCGCAGCTTTGGAAGCACAAGCTGCAACAACGGCAGGTGCTAGTAATCCCAATAGGAACACCGGACCTACTGGAACTCCTGTAACAAAAACGGGAAACTATAAAGAGTTCGTTAGCTGTCAACCTTTCTACTTCAATGGTACGGAAGGAAGCATTATGGCTCATTCGCTGGTTTGAAAGCCGGACTGAATCGGTATTATTCTCGAGCAACTGTGCTGAGGAAAAACAAAGTGACATTGCTACTAGGATAACCTGTTAACCGATGCTGCCCAATCCTGGTGTGATATGCATACGCTCGACCCTATAGGAATAGATCAATCCGAATCAAATCACTTGGACCTAAATTTGAAAAGGCTCTTAACCTTAATATTTGCCCTCCGAACTGAAGTCAAGAAGAGGAAAAGAGAATTTTAAACAACTTGGTTGTGAAAGGGAAATGATCTTAAGACTTTTTACATTAGGAGATTCCAGGAATTACCGTCTATAGCCCAGAACATGGTAACCTAAAACTCCCGAGAACGTATGGAAGTCTTCATCAATGGATTACCTAGAAGTATTGAAGGAAACATTACTGCCTCGAAGCCTCAAACTTTAGAGGAAGCCATCAACATAGCCCAGAGATTAATGGACAGATAATAAAGCATGATTCTGTGCAAGAAGCTAATGATCGTAAACGAAAGCTTGAGGATAAGGGAAACATCATCAACAACAACTATCAGAATAACTATAACAATAACAACCGTAACAATGATCACCACCCGCAGGCAAACATAAGCAAGAAACCTTCAGGACTTATACGTACAAATGGGTATACTGGAATATCGTCCTTGTGAAAGATACACATACATCACATAGGTCCTTGCACTGTCAAGTGTCAAACTTGCAACAAGATAGGTCAATTTAACTGAACCAAGAAACTCAGCATCAACAAAGACCAACCACTATAAACATTCTACAAACAATATCCGTAACTTGTAATGCCTATGGTAAGAAAGGACATTATGCGAATCAGTGCTCAAAAGCAAACAACAGGTCCACAAGAAAGCATACTTAGAGACAAGCTTGCTTTTGTTTACTTTAGGATTTCTACCCTAGAAACAACTCTCGAGGATATTCAAATTTCATCAGAATCTTCTTCAATCTGAAAACCCCAATCATCAAGCTACGATCCTTGTCGTTTATTGCTTTTATCTAGAATCCTATCTCGAGATACGTAGCATAAGTATCAACTCTTTTAGAGTTTCATATGTAAAATTATCCATGAAATAATAAAGTGATGAAAACCGTTACATCATTTTTATCTGATGAAATCAAAACTCGCATTGTTTTACAAATTCTCATCGTTCTATTATGTTTCAAACTCTGAATACCCTCCCTCATACCCTCCTCATATAGTAGAACCTTTTAAACATAAATTATTATCCTCGACTATACGGGCGGCAGTACAATTAATATCTCAGTATTTTTCTTACATTTCATGATCATATCATTTTCTACATATTACCGTTTCGATATCATGTTTTTATGCTTGGTAAGACGATTTATGATCAGTCTTTATTGAAATATTACGAGGATGCTCTTTCATTTGAATAAGGATAATATATAATCTTCTGAACTATGAATTTAAAATTTCTCAGTTACAAGATTTGGACGCTTCTCTTTGTAAGTGACAAAATTATAAAGAATAGATTAAGTAATATAACAACATACATAAAAACAAGTTTCTTTCAATCCTTTAGTACAAATAAATCTTTTCTTCACTTATCATTATCATTATTACCTTTATTATCTGTTTATTTCTAAATCTGTATCCCACATGATTAGCAACTCTCTTACAAAATTCATAATCATTCCTTGATATCTCTCCGACATTTCGACTAAATCTCAGGACGAGATTTCTGTAAGGGGTGGAGACTATAACAACCTAGAATTTTCATCAAATGCAAAATCAACCTATTTTATTATGATCAAAATTGTACGGGAAATTTTTCGCTTTATTACATTACTTGCATTGCCAATATCTCAATATGCAATGTAACTTGCATAACTAAAGTTAACAAGCTCACGCAACCTATCTATGGCCATCCTATCTTCATATATGTCAAGAAAACATCATAACATGTCAAGCCAATATCTTAATATCATTATTACAAAGTACATTACTCATATAATGTACCATTTACAACGTTATATCAAAACGGGCTTTAAACCGTTATCGTATACCTCTAAACCCTAATTCCATGAAAGGTTAATATCTAAAGTGAATACACAAGCTACTAAAGCTCATGTACAAGTAATATAACATCTCATTTGAACACATCTTCCCTCTAAAATAAGGTACAAGTCCTTTAAAGTATAATGTACAAGCCATTAATGTACGACATCCAAAATAGCCGTTTTATCTCCGTTTTCCTAAACAATCTTGTACAATATATCAAGTACAAGTTTCAACCAAGTCATATACTTCATTTACAATCCATAATCATCCTCATTTCATAAGATTTCATGAAATGAAACCTAGAAACCCTAACCCGAGCAAAATACTAAACCATGACCCCTTTCTCAATATTTATCCATCATAAACCTAAACCAACACTCAAATAAGTTGTAATAACTTAATTTACAATATTATCAATCATATTATATCATCATTTCATCTCAATTATACACGAAATAAATCCAAGAAACCCTAAACGTGCCCTAATATGAACATTTGACCCGTTTACTTATTTTCACCCATTTTAAATCCGAACCACCTATCAATTCTTGTTATTAATCCTTAATACAAGTCTTGTGAACATATCTATCATTATATCACAAATGTACTCGAATTATAAGCAATAAAACTCAATCCGAGCCCTAATGGAACTCGCGACCTCTTTTCTTGCAATTTGACCCATTTTGAAAGTTTCCTTTGCAACCAAGCACCTTATGACTAAGCAACTAGCTCCCTTAAGCAGCTTACAATGCTACTTCCATGATCTCTTTGCTCTAAATGAAGCCACATCTCTCCCTTGGAGCCTAAGTGTTGCAGCGGCCAAGTCATCACCACAAACGCCTCCACAAACTTCCACCTTGCACCATAGCCTCTCCAAATCAGCCCCTAGCCTCACCACATCACCCCTACCTATCCTAACCTTAATCACTAAGATCCCTTGGCCTCTAAGGGTCGAACTAGTATAAATAGGGGTGTCATACCCTTATTTCTATTCATCCCCCACTTCCTCCTTTATAACCCTTAATAGCAGCAATCCTTTGCTCAATATATATTCTAAGAGATCCTAAGAAGTCCCAAGAACAGAAGTGAAGCAAAAGAAACCAAGAAAAGAAGCCCGGAAGTCATTATTCTAGGCGTACGAAGCTAAAAGTCCTGATTTCGACCCGTTTCCAAGCTATGTTTCTCTACCCAGGTTTCTATCATCTCAATACCTGCTGATTTACACCCTTAAAGTTGCATAATGATCCCCTAAAAAACCTTGTTTAAAGTTTCCTAAACTCAATTCATGCTAATTTTTCCATTTGATCAAAACGTACACCCGAAACCCTAATTTTATGTTTTTCTTAAAACTAAATGTTATAATGGTTAAATGTTGTTATAATCCATCCTAACATGCTTAACTAATGTTAATATAACAGCTTTATTGAATATTGAAGGAATTTGATCTTAAAAACCGTGCGTTTACGTTTTGAAACCCTAATTTGACCCGTTTTGATTTCTAGCTTAACAAATCATTAATCTGAACTTTCGTTACGTTAAATCTTCATATTTTAGCTTATATTAACCTGCAAATATCATTTAGAAACTTAAAATAAGCTTGCATGACATTTTGGACTTGTTTTGCAAAAGTATTCCATGCAAGGGGTATATATCGTAACTTTCTGAAATTAATAACTAGAAGGGCTGAATATGTCATTTTATCAAAGTTATAACTATAGGGATTTATTATGTCACTTTCCAAAGTACAAGGATTACTTTGTACATCTTTTTAACTAGAAGGACCAAACTCGTAAAAGTGCAAACTCTAAAGGTGTATTTTGCCATTTTTCATTCTCAAGGGTCTAAAATGTAACATTTTGAAAATGTGTATGAATATGTTCAAAACCTTATAAGACATATTTTTAATTAACGCTTGACGTGCTTATCATTTCCAGATATTAAACAAAACGCTTAAAACCGATTATGTTATAACCATTAAATAATTTATCATCGATGTGGCTTTTAAAATCCTATCCCGAAATAAAGTCGCGTAATCACAATACTAAAGGGAGCTTCAATTAAAGGTTTCATCTTGTATGGGTACATTCTGACTGAGATTGTTGGTTATTAACGATTTAAAGTGGCGCCTAGCTTCCTCAACGTTTTACAGAATGAACCTCTGAATAATGAAGGCCCAACGGTGATACAATAAATCCAAACTTCCAACAAAATCATAACAATAATAGACCTCTCGGAAACCAAAGTTCTAGAGTACAATCTTCCTAAGACTTGACATATTTACTCAGGTTGCGTGACGTGGTTGTTTACTATCATTTTGCTATATCAACTTTTCCTGTTGAGAATGTGATAAAGTCGTCAGCTTTCATTTTGGAATATTTATTACAACTACCTATTAAGGTGAGTTCATAGCCTCGCTTTTACTTATTTAATGTTTTATAAACCCGCGAGGGGGATACATGTTTGTTACAAACTCTTTTACATACTCGTTTATCTTATAACAATGTGATTACTTTTCAAAGACTTAGTGAGTTCATAGCCTCGCTTTTACTTATTTAATGTTTTATAAACCTGCGAGGGGGATACATGCTTGTTACAAACTCTTTTACATACTCGTTTATCTTATAACAATGTGATTACTTTTCAAAGACTTAGTGAGTTCATAGCCTCACTTTTTAACCTCTTTATGTTCATAACCCGTGAAGAATAACATGCAATAATTAAAGAAATACAATGTTTTCAGACGAATGCTATCCTATATACCATACAATTAAATGACTAAGTTAACTTTAAGCCAAAAGTCCCTCATATTATCATGAACCACTATTCACTTACCGGTGAACAGCAAATATTGTGATAGATCTATCGTGAGTGACGATCCTGTTTGTGTTAGCCGGATAGGAAACCAAACACACTATATTTGAATTTCATAGGTATATGGTAATTACCTACACTGAGGGCCATTATGTCTATATATATATATAATATATTAAATATATATATATATATATATAAATATATAATTATTATATAATATATATATATATATTATATAATATATATATATATAGTAGAGGGCCATTATCTATATATATATATCACATCAATTTGGGTATATGTATACACTAGTCAGTTTGTGTGCCATGAGCTTAGACGAAATAAGACGCAATAATACACTGTTAATAATAATGTTACCATTTGCAATTATTACCAATAACGGGTGTATAACAACGTAACCCAATATCACACTATAACGCATTACTATATCACTGCTTTTATAACAATTACTTATGATGACTTGTATTCAACTATTACATTTCAAACCTATGAATTTCACTCAACCATTGTGTTGACTTTTTAGCATGTTTATCTCAGGTAATTGAGCAACTTATGGCACGGAGTGGCATGGACTTGAAGATGGCTAAAACTTGTTATCATTCACATTGTATGTAACTAGATTTTGGGACCTGCCTTTGTAAAACTCTTATTTTAAATGAATGATAACGTTTCTTTTAAACAAACGTCTCTTTTGAGTCGTTTTCTATTTTATGATTGTTGTATCCATGAAGTAATACCCCAGATTAGCTTCCGCTGCTATATGTAAAAATGAGGGTGTTACACTATGGGAGAACTTACATTCTTCTTGGGATTACAAGTGATGCAGAAGAAGGATGGCATATTTATTAGTCAAGATAAATATGTTGATGAATTTTTAAAGAAATTTGGGTTTACAGAAGTCAAGACTGCAAGCACACCAATGGAAACTCAAAAGCCTCTGCTCAAGGATAAAGATGGTAAAGAAGTGGTTGTTCATATGTATAGGTCAATGATTGGTTCATTGATGTATCTTACATCTTCAAGACCCGACATCATGTTTGCAGTGTGTGTCTGTGCTACATACCAATTCAATCCAAAGGTTTTACATCTTCATGTTGTGAAAAGGATTTTTAGGTACTTGAAAGGTCAACCAAAATTGGGCCTTTGGTATCCAAAAGATTCTCCTTTTGATTTGGTAGCATACACTGATAGTGATTATGCTGGAGCAAGCTTGGATTGGAAGTCTACAACAGGAGGTTGTAAATTCCTTGGATGTAGATTAATACCATGGCAGTGCAAGAAACAGACAGTGGGTGCAAATTCCACAATAGAAGCTAAGTATGTGGCTGCTTCAAGTTGCTATGGACAAGTGCTTTGGATTCAGAATCAACTACTTGATTATGGGTATAATTTTATGCATACCAAAATCTTTATTGACAATAACAATATTATTTAGATAATTAAAAAATCTTGTTTTTCATTAAAAAAAAGCATATAGAGATCAGACATCATTTTAATAGAGATTGCAATGAAAAGAAATTGATTCAAATGGTCAAAATCCATACTGACAAGAATGTTGCAGATTTGCTTACAAAAGCTTTTGATGTAAGTAGATTTCAATATTTGATTGTTAGTATTGGAATGCTAAATCCTTAAAGTCTTTTATCTCTTTATGTTTTTGTAGAGTTTTGTATGAATTAGTACTGTTATTCATGTCATTAAAAGTTTCTGCTGTTAATAATTAATATTGCTAGTTATACTTAATACTGCTGAGTTTCTACTGTTAGTTATACTTACTACTGCTAGGTATAATTAATATTGTGATAATTGTGAAAATTGCTATGGCTTGTGTTTTCTTGGTTTTTGGACTAACATTTTGCAGGAAACGCAAAGAAAAGTGTTAAATTGATGATAGAAAAGTTGTTTAGAATGGAATTGGAGTTAATGTTGGTGACTCAAAGTTAATGCTGCTAGGCATAACTTACTACTGCTGGGTGAAAGTTAATGTTGTTGAGGGTATTTTCCATAAATACTTTGATTAAGGGTTTCAATCGATCCTTTAATCAATTTCCTTCTTTCAAATACTCTCTAACTACAAACCCTAACTCAATTTTATCATCCATTATCAAAACCCAACACAAATGACAACTCTAAAGTTTGTTGATACTCATAATATGGTCGCATTTTTGTCTAAACCCACAGAGAGTGATGGGTTTGAACAAATTGTGGATTTTCTGAATGCACACCCTATAAGGTATGCATTAACGATCAATCCTACTATATATATTTATTGCATTGAACAGTTATGGTCTACTATCGTGTTCAAAACTATCAATGGGGAAGTACAGCTACATGCCCTAGTAGATGGCAAGAAGATAATCGTCACTGAAGCATCTGTTAGAAGTGATCTTCAACTAGTAGATGAGGAAGGTGTTGAGTGTTTACCAAACTCTACCATCTTTGAACAACTTGCATTGATGGAGTATGAGAAAATTTCACAAAAACTAACCTTATATAAACCATTATTTTCTCCACAATGGAAATTTCTAATTCATACTATCTTATAGTGTCTAAGTCCAAAGACTACTGCATGGAATGAGTTTAGTAGTACTATGGCATCTGCCATTATCTGTTTAGCTACAAACCAGAAGTTTAATTTTTCAAAATTCATTTTTGAAAGTATGATTAGAAACTTGGATAATTTGTCTGGCAAATTTTTGATGTATCCAAGGTTTGTACAAGTATTTTTGGATCAACAACTTGATGGGATGCCAACTCATAAGAGAATTTATATTGCACCCTCTCACACTAAAAAGATATTTGGAAATATGAGAAGGGTAGGCAAAGGTTTTTCTGGTAGAGTAACACCTTTATTTCAAACAATGGTGGTACAAAACCAATCACAATTGGGTGAAGGTTCAACAATTCCAACTGATCCCCATCACACACCCACCATTATTCAATCATCAACTCAACCTCAAAAGACACAACAACCTAGGAAGCCTAAAAGAAAGGACACTCAGGTACCTCAGTCTAGTGATCCTATTGAAAATGTTGCAGATGAGGCTGTCCATAAGGAGTTGGGTGATAGTTTGGTGAGGGCTGCCACTACTGCTTCTAGCTTAGAAGCAGAGCAGGACAGTGGTAACATCAATAAGACCCAATCCAAGGCAACACCTAATGAATCTAGTTCCCTAGGAACTACTTCAGGTGGTGGTCCCAGGTGCCAAGAAACCATGGGGGATACTATTGCTCAAACTAGGTTTGAGAATGTATCTAAACATTCCAATGATTCACTACTCGCAAGAGGTAACACACTTCAAAGTGATGAGGATAGACTTAAACTTGATTAATTGATGGCACTATGTACCACTTTACAAAACAGGGTTTTTGATTTAGAGAAGACAAAGACCACTCAACATAATGAGATTGCTAGTTTGAAAAGGAGGGTCAAAAAGCTTGAAAAGAAAATAGGTCAAGAACTCATAAGTTGAAGAGATTATACAAAGTTAGTTTGACAGCTAGGGTAGAATCCTCTGATAATGAAGAAATTTTGGGTGAGGATGCATCCAAACAGGGGAGGATTGATGCTATTGATGCTGATGAAGAAATTACCCTGGTTAGTGTTCAAAATGTAGATAAAGAGATGTTTGATGTGAATGTTTTAGATGGTGAGGAAGTGTTTGTTGCAGAACAAGAAGTTGTTGTTAAAGATGTAAGTAATGTAGTTAGTACTGCTGGTGATGCAACAACTACTGCTATAACAACTACTGCTATAATTACAAATGTTGATGATATTACAAAACCCAAGGAGAAAGAGGTTGTTATACAAGAGCTGGGTGAATGTACAACAACAATATCTTCACAACTATCTTCACAATAATCACAGGACAAAGGTAAAGGAATATTGGTAGAACCTGTGAAGCCTATAAAGAATAAAGATCTAATCAGGCTTGATGAAAAAGTTGCTTTAAAATTACAAGCTGAATTTAATGAAGAAGAAAGACTTGCAAGAGAGAAAGCTAAAAAAGAAAAAGAAGCTAATATTACCTTGATTGAAACATGGGATGATATACAGGCAAAAATTGATGTCGATTATCAATTGGCTGAAAGAATGCAAGCACAAGAACAAGAAGAGTTGTCTATTGAAGAAAAGGCTACATCATTTCAACAACTCTTAGAGAAAAGAAGAAAGCATTTTGTAGCTAAAAGAGTAGAAGAGAAAAGAAATAAACCACCAACAAAAGCTCAACGGAGACAGATAATGTGTACTTACCTAAAGAACATGGAAGGATACAAGCTCAAAGATTTAAAGTTGAAAGAGTTTGATTCTATCTAAGAGATGTTTGACAGAGCATTCAAAAGGGTAAATACATTTGAAAACTTTAGAACAGAGCTGGTGGAAGGCAAAGAAAAAAGAGCAGGAACAGAGCTGATACAAGAGAATACAAAGAAGCAAAAAGTGGAAGATGACAAAGAAACAACAGAGCTTAAACAGTTAATAAAAATTATTCCAGATGAAGAAGAAGTAGCAATTGATGCTGTACCTTTAGCTGTTAAGTCTCCAAGTATTGTTGACTGGAAGATCTATAAAGAAGGAAGAAAAAACTATTATCAAATAATGAGAGCTGATGGAAAGTCTCAAATGTACATGTTCTTTAGTCAAATGCTTAAAAGTTTTGACAGAGAAGATTTGGAAGATTTGTACAAGTTGGTAAAAGCTAAATATGAGTCAACAAAGCTAGCGGAAGACTTAGATTTGTCGTCATGAGGTGATTTGAAAACAATGTTTGAACCACATGCAGAAGATGTAGTATGTAGGAATCACCAAGCATAGAAAATGTTGGATTGGAAGTTGTATGACTCCCGTGGAGTACATTCCTTGAGGATGCAACATATGCAGATTTATATGTTGGTAGAGAAGAAGTATCCCCTTGCACCACTTACACTTTCAATGATGTTGGAAAAGAAGCTTAATATTGATTATGAAAGTGAAATGGCTTATCAGCTTCTTAAATTCATCATAAAATAGCTTAAGAAGTAAAGAAGTGTTTGGAAGCATCCTCCTGGTGTTGATGAAGCTTTAAATGAAGAAACTTGATGATTTTGAAGAAGAATATCAAGTTTAGGGGAGGATTGTTAGGATTAAAAGTCTTCTTGATGCTGTTAGAATTACTGATGCTCATGTTTGTGTTAATATTGCTTAGCTGGAGTTAGTACTGCTCAGAGACTTTAAAGAAAATATGCTAAGTGTTTACTACTGCTAGTACACAGTTAGTACTGCTAGTGAATATTAGTACTGCTAATGAATATTAGTGCTGCTGATGAACTTCAAAGAAAATATGCTAAGTAGTTACTACTGCTAGTACAAAGTTAAGACTGCTCAGTTGAAGTTAATGTTGCTAGTGGAAATATGCTTGAAGTTACTACTGCTAGTGAATATCAAGTTAATGCTGCTAGTTAGTACTGCTTATATGATATGTATTAGTTGTTTATAGAAAAGATTTTAGATACTTAGGAAAGTATTGTAAGCCGACTAGGACTCCTTGGTGTATAAAAGGAGGTCCTAGGGCATAGAGTTTGATATCGTTTTTCAATCTTAGTCGTATAATTCTTAGCTTCAAGGTCTTTGTAACCCTAATACTTTGAGAGTATTCGTATTATTATCATTAATAATATTGGAGCTTATTTGTTGAATTGTATGTTCATTGAATTACTGTTTCATTGATAATTCTTCTTAATATTAAAGATTAGATTCCGCATAATCTTTAATACATTCAAACAAAGTTTCTACTATAGTTGTGTTAGATTTATCTAATATAACTAAACCTTAAACAAGCTTAAGGAATTCGATCTATTGAAGTGGGATCAACAAGTGGTATCAGAGCTTGTTGAAAAGCTTTGAATAAGAAGAACCTGTTTTTATACACAAGATCTTTTGCTAAAAGATATGGATCAAGATTCTGCACACATGGTGGCTGCATCCAAAGTTCCCATGCTCAAACCTGGTGAGTATGAGATCTGGAGGATGAGGATTGAACAATATATCCAGATGATAGACTATGCACTGTGGGAAGTCATAGAGAATGGTGCAACCTTGCCAAAAACAACAACTGTGGAAGGTGTTGTGACAGTGATGCCTATTACAACTGCTGAAGAAAAGGCTCAGAGAAGATTAGAGGTGAAAGCTAGAAGTACTTTAATGATGGGCATTCCCAATGAACATCAGTTAAAGTTTAACTCTATAAAGGATGCTAAGAAGTTGCTGGAAGCTGTTGAAAAGAGATTTGGTGGGAATGCAGCTACAAGAAAGACTCAAAGGAATCTCTTAAAGCAGCAATATGAAAACTTCACTGCTCCAAGCTCAGAGATGCTTGATCAAACTTTTGATAGGCTTCAAAAGCTTGTGAGTCAGTTGGAGCTTTTGGATGAAAAGCTTTCACAAGAAGATGTTAATCAAAAGTTATTAAGAAGTTTGTCACCTGAGTGGAACACACATGCTGTTGTGTGGAGGAATAAAGCTGATTTGGATACAATGAGCATGGATGATCTCTACAACAACCTCAAGGTGTATGAACCAGAAGTTAAAGGGATGTCTAGCTCAAGTTCAAGCACACAGAACATGGCTTTTGTGTCCTCTTCAAATAACAACACTAGCAGCACTAATGAAGCAGTTAATACTGCTCATGGAGTTTCTACTGCTAGCACTCAAGTTAATGTTGCGGGGATGCTATGTCAAGGGTTGTTTGCATATATATTTACTGTCATATTGCACTATTGTCCTCTGTTTTGAAATATTGGCATAGCTTTTGGGTTTAAAGTCAAACCTACGAGCTCACCAACATTTTTATTAATGTTTTCGAGTATCATTTTCAGGTGATGTGAAAGATGAATAGTTGGTGATATGTGATAGCAGGCTTAGGAGTATCCTGTGTGGATTTTTCATGTAAAGCTTTACTTTTTTATTTGTTTGGCTATTTGTGTTTAGAAGTTTTAGTTTAAGTTTGGATTTGGACCCTAGAGTGGGCATTTGAAATTTGTAAGAGATTTTGGATTTGGTTGTGATTTAGGACATCACTCGAGTTTGTTTGAGGTGGATGGTCTTCGTAACACTTGAAGTTTATGCATTGTAGTTTTCTCTATATTGTATCTTGTGTTATGATTGATCATTATGTTGCATTCCTGAGTTTCCGCCATTGTCAGGGTGTGACAATTACCTTGCTAGAATCAAAGTTATAGAAACTCTAAAGGTGTGATGTGAGCTGTGGGTTTGAGTAAGAATAAGAGAGAGTGTTTAAAAGTTTACTTGCAAAAATGGAAAATTAAATGAGTCTTGCATTATGCCTCCTTGTATAGTGGAAGTATTATGGAAACAACCTAGCTTAAACCATGTGATCAAAGGGCAGTTTAGTGGTTTAAGTAACAGTGCTCTCCTCCTCCCTAGTAGGAGGACAAGAGCTTGCTTAGTTAAATGTAATTTGAGGTGACATTGTGTAAGTATGGTACCTTAAGCACATGGTATAATCTTTAGTAAGAAAAAGTGGTAATTATTTTATGTTTTACATCACTAGATCTGGCCATGAGAGTAATAATAAGTGAAAATGATTTAATTTTTAGGTATTGGGTATAATAGTGGGTATTTGTTTGAGTATAGATAGGTATAGGTGCTTCTGTGTATGCCTAAATGTATTTTATTGCGAAACGTAGATGTTTTTCGTAACCGGTAAAATTAAATTATAAAAAGTTATAAATTATCCTCATAATAATTATATAACACTTGCTTGATGTAAAATAAAATTTCAAAAATTGCCAGTTGTTATAGTACCTACCCCTTAAAGGAATCCCGTCTCGGGATTCGATTCTTGTTAACCTACTGTGTGATCAAGAAAATATTTAAGATTTAATACACCAGTTTTAAACATGGCGTTGATAACTTTATTCAGCAAAATTCGATGTTTTGACACTTCTTAATATATATAAATTTTGGCTTGGTTTGACCAGGATATTTAACCCATTAGAATAGATACTTTAGAAAAATAACATTACAAGTTTTATGATTGATATAAACGCGTTATAAAAAAAGTCTCTTAATAGTGAAAACATCAAAAGAGAAAGTGTAGTCGCGTGGGTATGTCTATATAAAGTTTTAATTGTTTAAGGGCAAAGTCTAGTTTCTGATATCTGTAATGTTCGATGATTAATATCGGACGAGGCTAATGGATGTAAGTATTCAACTTACTTAGGCAGTACTAGGATGTATCATGACTTAAATTGTTATACTATTGGTCTGTAATGAATAAATCAACCGAATACTATATCGAGAGATGTTTATCTTCTTTAAGGGGGTTGCATTACCTAGTGGATAAAGTTGTACGAGCTGGGACTGCTCAAGGACCCAACAACAGCAAACATAACAACAATAACTATAACAAACGGTGATGGGATGTGAAGAGTGAGGACATTTCGAGAAACAATATCCCTAGAATAAAGGTCAACAAATGGGAGGAGCTCGTGGGAGAGCTTATGTGATAGGTGGTGGAATATTATACCCAGTTTGTTAGTTCGAGATTGAACCAAGTTCATTAGCTCAAGAGTGTAACAAGTCTGTTAGCTCCACAAACAGTTCATGATTGTAAGGATTTGTAACGGCAAAAGTAATAACTTAAGAATGAGATCAGGTAGTTCAAGTGAGGCCTTAAGATTTTTGCTGAGTGGTAAGACACTATTGTGTTTCTAGATCTTTTTAACGGATTCCGGTGATTATCGGGTTCGAGTTCATACTTATGTCATATCGGATACAAATAAGCCCACTCATTTATAATTCATTATTTACATAAAGAAGTGTCCCAATATATGTAAGTAAGAAATGATAAACTTATGGTTCGGTGATTTATAATTTATTTATTTGAATGAAGAGGCGTCTCAATCCATTCAAATAAAGAGATTATAAATCATCCTACTCAAAAATTTCTGATGCAATACGCATACTCACATAACCTTCAAGGCGGTGGATGACATGACGATGCAGGTGCTCTAATGAGTATGGGACAAGTGTTTAAAACTCGTCTTCGGAGACGAGGAGTAAAACAATTAGGGGAGATCGACATAGTGTTGAAAATAGTTGATAAGTACACGATTAAAGTAAATAAGATAAAGGTCTTTATGAACGAGTTAACATAGTAATTATCATATTAGTCCTCATATTACAAGTCCCGCCCATACAAGACTTGTAATACTTAGATTCACACATAATTCCATGTAAACAAAACTGTGACGGGTTTCGTATAAAACGATATTGTATAAGGTTATGAAAAAAAAATTAGAAACCATTGTATAACTTATAATGTCTGAGAAATAAGTGAGACCATAATGCAACTCACAATGTCTAAGAAGTAAAATAAGACTATTGTGTAACTCACAATGTCTGAGGTGTAAATAAAAATCAAGTATGTATATAAATAGCATTTATATAGTAAAACAGTGTCACACCCCGCCCCCCCCACCCCCCCCCCCCCCCCCCCCCACCCCCCCCCCCACCCCCCCCCCCCCCCCCCCCCCCCTCCCCCCCCCCCCCCCCCCCCCCCCCCCCCCCCCCCCCCCCCCCCCCCCCCCCCCCACTCCCCCCACCCCCCCCCCCCCCCCCCCCCCCCCCCCCCCCCCCCCCCCCCCCCCCCCCCCCCACCCCCCCCCCCCCCCCCCCCCCCCACCCCCCCGCCCCCACACCACCCCACCCCTCCCCCCCCCCCCCCCCACCCCCCCCCCCACCCACCCACCCCCCCCCCCACCCGCCCCACCCCCCCCACCCCCCCCCCCCCCCCCCCCCCCCACCCCCCCCCCCCCCCCCCCCACCCCCCCCCCCCCCCCCCCCCCCCCCCCCCCCCCCCCCCCCACCCACCCACCACCCCCCCCCCCCCCAAACCACCCCCCCCCCCCCCACCCCCCCCCCCCCACCCCCCCCCCCCCCCCCCCCCCCCCCTCCCCCCCCCCCCCCCCCCCCCCCACCCTCCCCCCCCACTCCCCCCCCCCCCCCCCCCCCCCCCCCCCACCCCCCCCCCCCCCCCCCCACCCCCCCCCCCCTAAACAGCACACTCGAGTATAGTGATGTATTTACAGTTTGTCACGAGATAACAAGTACATACCAGCTGCTAAAGCTTTCAATCGTTATGATACAGAAAAACCAGTCCAACTATGAAATAAGTCTGAGAACTGTGATCCCACGCACCCTCAGCTGTTGTGGATTCGCTCTGGCTGAATACTTTCCCTTTCGATAGCATGTAGTGCAGCAAAAAGATGGACCATGGTGAGACAGTGGTCTAAATCTCTTAACGCATCAATAAACATAGGATATCTAAAGCCATAGAAAACCAATAAGAAAGTGATGATAACTAATAATAGCAAATAAATAAGGATGGTACCAACCTTTCAGGAATAATCATATCAAGAGTATAAGTAGGCTTCCGTGTCAATAGGCTTTCAGCAAGATCCTTGTTCTTCTTAGACATGGCCTTCTTTACTTTTTTATTATATGAGCGCATCTCACGGAACTTCGGTATGGTGGTTTCCCTTTATTTTATTTTTCGGATCCTGAGGGAAACGCCTTTGAAGATACATAATTTCCTATTCAAATGAACATGAACACAATTAATTACTTTCAGCCATGAATGAATTTGTTCTTCTTTTCCAAGATGAACATAGTATTTATTCAAATAATGATGATCCATTAACATTACAAGTTTACAGAATTGTTGTGATACATTCAGCTTGCCTACTATATGACTACTCTTGCAAAGAACACATTCAAAAAGCTACAAGCCAACATTGTTAACTACTTGAATACAAAAGAAAGTAAAACATATACCATTGACCTCACTATAAGTCTTGTTATTGTCTGTGCCTTTGAATAACTCGAAAAAAACAGATGGGGTTTGATGAAGTTGTTGTCGTCCTAAAAACACACTTTTCCATTCTTTCGTGCTTCAAACGGTGAAGAGAAATCCAGGGCATTTAGAAGATAGACCATTGACGAAACACTCAACATTGCAACCTTGAAGCCATTAGGGAGTCTTTAACGTCAAATACTTCTTGTAAAACTACTGTGAAATACATCAATGAAGGAAAGCATCCTTTATAAGGTGGGTATTTGTAAGAAACCATGAGTTAATTTAGAACAACTAAATACATACTTATTAAAATAGCATAACCTAAAAACAAAAAGTTTAGGCAACATGACTTGAAGACAATTTAAAATTTTATAAGCAAACGAGATTAAGGTAAGTCCATGTTTTATACCCTTTAGACCCACGAGTAGACGCAGAGACAAAAACAACCTACAAAATTAAATGATTAGAACAATCATTTATTCAAAATAAGCACATGCAAATCACATTTAAGCTTACACAATAAAAGCTAAAATTATATATAGTAATAGAAATTGTTGCAAAGGTGTACTTACCAGGTCCATGGAAGCCACAAAATTCAAAGGAGCTTGTCTATACCTGCAATCCTAATATATCGATTTTAACATGTAAAACTATGGAAATTTGAACACTAATTTTGGGGAGCCCAAGTTCCAGGTTTCAAAATATTTGCCTTATAGGATCCCATTACATATTTGACTGTTTAGTTAATAATAACACAATAACTACATACAGGTTGATATAATTGATGATAAGTTGATATATGTCAAACATGTGGGTATTCTTTACTAAGCCAAACAACATGGACAAATGAGTAAACTGTATATTGATACAAACAAACCTATATTAGCCCAAATAGTTTCTCAATTACCATATCATGCCAATCTTACGAACCACAAAATCTGCATTGCTCAAATGTTGTTGCAAGATGTTTAAAGTTGAACACTAAGTCTGCTCAAAGGTAAAGAATTCCGAGTCTGCTCTTTGTAATCACTATCTTTTTCAACCAAAGGAACCGCTAGTCCTATGAATCCAACCAAAAACGATTGAAACAATCGAGAAAGAAAAAAGTTTTTTGTCCCAAAATGCTTCCAAGATAGTAAGTTGTTGCAACTACACGTTTACACTAATGGAAGCATTAGAAATCAACAATTTGTTGTCAACAAGTTAAAAAAGTCATATTAATCAAGGGTTGTGAGTTGTGACAATTAAAACCACAAAGATAACCCTTAGCATTCAACATGTAGAGATCTTACATGACAAAGACATTCGACTGAGATGACTAATACAACCAGAATATTGAAGGACCCCCCATAACTCATTGTTGTAATCAGACTTGACAGTTAGTTTCACTTCAGTTTTCTTCACTTAACCTCATTCATTTCCTACGCTGAATTCATTACCCATATACAGGAGTAGAAGAACAAATGACCCCTCCATCCTGAAATTTAATATTTGAATACACTTTAAAAGAATCAAAGCACCAGCCTGAAAGATTATTGAAAGATCAAATATATACCTCTTTTTTTCTATCTACTAAAATCCGAGTTGCTCTCTACATAAACAACCTACCCCACCTCTGTATATATGCACACCAGATGCTATGAATTACAATTAGTAGATAGAAAAAAAGAGGTGGATTTTATGGTTTATGCCTTTGTGGTAACAAGAAGCAACTTGCCCCTCCTCAACAAGCCTTAAAAACACATAAAAATCATACCAATGAGAAGACAAAAATAATGACCTTTTGAATGTAACAACCTTCATTAATACCAAAAAACATATGAAAGCATTAGAACTACGTTTCCCTTACACAAGAATGGAAGAGAAGAAATCATGGTGGAAAATAAATAAAAACATTAAGCAAATAAATTAAACAACTACTTATAAATAACACATATTTATAAAGTCTTACAAAACACAATTAACTCTCCTTCAATTAGGCCTTAAATTAATCCCAAAAGTTATCAATTAAGCATTAGGGTAACACTTACTTCTCAAATATACATATACAACACAGATAAGATCAACTAGCCTAAATTCATTAACCAAAAAATTAACAATTTATAATAAGGCACAATTCAACACATACATACCTAACCCTAATTTAAAAATAAAAAAGAACAACATGAAGGGGATATAACTCACCACTCCTGGTGGCGGTGGTGTTATAGGTGAGGGGAGGAACACCAATAGATGTGGCAACAATTGGAGGGAGGGAAGGAGTGGAGAAAGAACAGTGGGGCGTGTGAATTGAAAAGGTAGAATTAAACCCGCCCAACTGATTTTGTGAAATTGAAAAGGTACAATTAAACCCGCTCAAATAATTTTGTGAATTGAAAAGTTAAATTAAACCCCGCCTAAAATAGAAATAGTGCCCTTTGTGTAATGTAAGGCAACAATGCTTATTAGAGACAAGTAATTAAAGCCCTCCTATTTGTGTAGAAACCGGGCATTAAGATTAAATTATACAATTTCCGAAAGCAAAATTTTGGCTATGCCAAAAAAAACTTGGAGCTAGCTCACGCCTTCACGACAACAAAAAACTTGGAGCTAGTTACATTTTGGGCCCTTTTACTTTATACTTGTTGTCATTTCTTTGTAACTAATAATAAGTTTTAAATAAAACTATTAAGTAAAAGTAATTTCAAATTTATTGAAAATTTGTTGTAAAGAAATAGTGTATGTAACATAAAAAAATAGAGACATGTTGTTACCTACACACCAGTGTTTTGTTGATATGAATAGAACACTGTCTCTCACAACTCCTCAAGTACCCCCGGACGAGCATTGTACAAAAACCAGTTTGTTTTATAAAAAAAGAATGTCTCAAACATAAACACATAAGACAGATCTTGTTACCTACAGCAACATTGTTTTTATTGTAGATATAAAAAGTGTTTGCATCCTAAAAACCAATTTCTATACACTTTACAAATAGAAAAAATAGTTTTTTTCAAGAAAACCTATTTCCATTCATTCCCTTCCCACTAGTTTTTTGTCATAGAGATAGGGTTTTACATAACCAATCTTTTTTGGGGGTGTTTATAGCCTTTTGTGTATAGTGTAACATTCAAGTTACAAGAAGTTTTTGGACTTTAGTGTTTTACCAATGGAAAAAGGCTATAATGCTCTAAAAGGGTTTTTCAAGAAATAAAAAGGATGAAAGGAGAAATGTGATAGTCAATAAATCAAGATTGGCTAAATGGGTTTTCAGGAATAAAAATGATGAAAGGGTAATTGTGATAAGAAATAAAGCAAGATTGGTTGCTCAAGGATACACACAAAAAGAAGAGATTGACTATGATGAAGTCTTTGCCCCTGTTGCAAGAATTGAAGCAATTAGGCTATTTTTAGCTTATGCTTCATTTAAAGAGTTTGTGGTGTATCAAATGGATGTAAAAATTGCTTTTCTCTATGGGAAGATTGAAGAAGAGGTGTATGTATGTCAACCACATGATTTGAAGATCCATACTTTCCTGATAGAGTATACAAGGTTTAAAAAGCACTGTATGGACTACATCAAGCTCCTAGAGCTTGGTATGAAACCTTGTCAACATATCTGTTGGACAATGGGTTTCAAAGAGGGAAAATTGACAAGACTTTATTCATCAAAAGGTACAAAGGTGATATTTTGCTAGTCCAAGTTTATGTGGATGATTTCATCTTTGGTTCAACAAAGAAGGAGCTATGCATTGCATTTGAGAAGTTGATGCATGAGAAATTTCAGATGAGTTCTATGGGATAACTTGCATTCTTCTTGGGATTACAAGTGGAGCAGAAGAAGGATGGCATATTTATTAGTCAAGACAAATATGTTAAAAAAAATTGGGTTTATAGAAGTCAAGACTGCAAACACACTAATGGAAACTCAAAAGCCTCTGCTCAAGGATGAAGATGGTAAAGAAGTGGATGTTCATATGTATAGGTCAATGATTGGTTCATTGATGTATCTTACATCTTCAAGACCTGACATCATATTTGCAGTGTGTGCCTGTGCTAGATACCAAGTCAATCCAAAGGTTTCACATCTTTATGCTGTGAAAATGATTTTTAGGTACTTAAAAGGTCAACCAAATTGGGCCTTTGGTATCCAAAAGATTCTCTTTTTGATTTGGTAGCATACACTGATAGTGATTATGCTGAAGCAAGCTTAGATAGGAAGTCTACAACAGGATGTTGTCAATTACTTGGATGTAGATTAATATCATGGCAGTACAAGAAACAAACAGTGGTTGCAATTCCACAACAAAAGTTGAGTATGTGTCTGCTTTAAGTTGCTGTGGACAAGTGCTTTGGATTCAGAATCAACTACTTGACTATGGGTACATTTTTAAGCATACCAAGATCTTTATTGACAATAACAGTACTATTTGCATAATTAAAAATCCTATTTTTCATTCAAAAACAAAGCATATAGAGATTAGACATAATTTTATTAGAGATTGCAATGAAAAGAAATTGATTCAAATGGTCAAAATCCATACTGACAAGAATGTTGCAGATTTGCTTACAAAAGCTTTTGATGTAAATAGATTTCAATATTTGATTGTTAGTATTGGAATGCTAAATCTTTAAGGTATTTGTAACCCTAATACTTTGATAGTATTCATATTATTATCATTAATAATATTGGAGCTTATTTGTTGAATCATTGAATTACTGTTTCATTGATAATTCTTCTTAATATTAAAGATTAGATTCCGCATAATCTTTAATATATTCAAACAAAGTTTCTACTATAGTTGTGTTAGATTTATCTAATATAACTAAACCTTAAACAAGCTTAAGGAATTCGATCTATTAAAGTGGGATCAACATTAAGCTATTTAGTATATAAAGTTTACAACTTTATTAACTAATTTGTTGAGTAAAAGCTAATAAAGATGTAATCTTTAGTGTTTGTTTTAGTTTATAAGATCGGGTGGTTTATTTCGTTTTCGTTGCATCAATCGGGTTCTTTCTACTTTCTTTCCTATTTCAATACTTTGTAGTTTTAGTTTAATTAGATTAATATGTTTATTATTATTGATTTGGTTGTTGCTATGATTAGTGAGTAGTTTATTTTATGCTTGTTAAGTGAGTAGTGATTAGTGAATTAAGTTTGAAATTAAAAAGGGATTGTTGATTAATAGTTTTCGGATTATTTAGATTACTTATTTGGTTATTTTAACGGGCAAAAGCCGAAAGGATAACTAAACATTAATCTAGTAATTAATACCAATATAAGAGATTGTTTTCAAAATAAACCAACGTTGTGAGAATATAGTATTTTAAACGGGTACTAATTCATCAATAAAAAAACTTACCTTTACACTTAAGGATCTTTTCGCCTCACTTGACAAGCATATTCGTTTAATATATATTTTAGATCTATTTGCTTAGTTTAATATTAATTAGTTTTAATTTAGCTTATTATTATATTATTAGTATAAAAACAAACAAAAAATATTTGATAATCAAGCATCAAATTTAAGACATAAACGTGAATCTCTATTCATATCTCGTCGTGGATTCGACTCCGGGAGGATAATTATTACTTTTCCTAAAGTAATTCTTATTTCTAACGGGAATATTATTACCGATACGCTCTAACCGAATCAGAGTTTAACATATTTTGTGTTATGTGTATATGTTATGTTTTATGGTGTATAATTGCGATAAGGATATAGAAGGATATTGGTATGGTGTGATTGGCTTAAGAGTTGATTGAGACTAGTTGGTATGAAACTAAAAAAATGACGTGGTTAGCCTAGTGGTTGCACTAGTAAAAGTATGTAGAGTTTATAATGGTATGCAGAGGCAAAGGCAAATGAAAGCTTGGGGTGGGGGGCATTCCCCTCAACATTTATTTCAACATCTTCATATTGTAAAGTAAAATTTTAAATTATTGAGCTTTTATATGAGGTTTTCCTCAACTCAAATTTGAAATTTCCCCCATAGATATATAAAAATAGTTATTTAAAGTGTAGGAGAAAGTGAGGAACTAATGATGAAGATAGACATGGTTTTATGACATGTGAGTATATGACTTTTTGTTTAGAAAAAAGAGACTCTTTTTATTTACTATTATATATTTTAGTACTTCATGTAAAATGAAAATATGTTAGGTGAATTTAATTTATGGCTTTCAACATAGCAACTTTATTAACCCAACTTTAAAATTAAAACTAGGTTTTTAACCCGCGCTCTGCAGCGGAGCGCGAGATTTTAGATTGGAGTCTTTCTTTAGCTTTATCTCTGTCTGTGTCGATTCATTTTGTGCTGAGTTGGAATCTGTAGTTGTTCCATCATTGCTAGAGTCGGTGATCCCGTTTTATTCCTTGGACTTGGTCTCAGTTGAGTTTGACTTGAAATTTGCTGTTGTGTTAGTTGAGTAAGTAGTTTCAGTTTTCTTGTTGGACTCGCTCTGTTTTGACTCGTTTTGCGTTGAGTTTGACTCTGAATTTGCTTCATTGTTGGTAGTTTCACTTTGCTCGTTGGACTCGGTCTGTGTTGACTCATTTGGTGTTGAATTCACATCTGAACTTCCTCCATTATTGGTAGTCTTTTATCTGAATCGACTCGGTCTCTGTTGAAGTTGACCTATTGGAGTTAGAGTCTGTATTTTCAAAATTTTGCTCATTAATTGAGTCACCTTGTGTTGCAATCAAGTCTGAGCTTGATATCTTCAATTTCTATTTGCTGCAAACAACTTACAACCTTAATGTGCCCATACCAGTTGTTGCTTGCACTTGCTACCTACAAATGCACATGAATACATTAAAAACCCTGCAGCACCCGACGGTAAGCCCATTTGGCACTCTTTTTATATGTTTTTGTCTATAAAAAAAGTTGCCCTATCGCTCAATAACTATTGTAAGCATCCATTTTCATGGTTCAAAAATTGAACATCACTCGAAGTTTCACCCTAAGTGTCAAACCATTTTGACCCATATGAAAACCATTTCCTAACCTGTATAAAATAAAACCTATTTAAACTTGCTCTTTAACTTGACCCATATGAAAACCATTTCCTAGTATGTATAAAAAAGGCTTGGCAAATTGAAAAGGATTACATGAAAAAAAAAATTGGGTAAAGATTACATGCAATTTTGTAATGCATAAAACTATTTGATAACTGATAGATTTCTACCTGGCGTGTATAAGTGGATTTTCCGCCCGTGTTTGGACTTGTGAGGATTTGAAACAAACTCTTTCCCCTAACCTGATAGTTTGTGAGAAAAGATCAAATTAATGAGGCAACATTAGCGCCACTCTGTTTTATATAGCCAAAGTGAAAGATATATCTCTGCAGTATGTACTCATTTGGTATGAAACTCACCCAATTTTGAGCTTCAACACATGGTTGTCTACTGCCTTATAATACAATATCCCCTTAATCCTGTGAACGACAACCAGAAGTGATTAACATATATTGTTTGAGGTGGAAATTCTAATACGTTCATATGATAATAGGTCTATTAAGGATTCATTTGTTTACAATGCGCTAAACGGGCGAAATAATACAAAATGTATCTAAAACTGTAACGCATCAAAAGTCACCTCGTGTGTTTTCAAATGCTTAGGAATCCCTTTATAATTTTTTTGGAAGAAATATGGTAATTTTTAATTTGGTTGATTAGTCACATAGTGACATTTAATACATTACATGTGATATCATATAACCGTACAATATAATAGTCCGTGTGTGAACCACCAACCCATTTTGAGTATTCACAACATCAAACTACGCATTTCGGCCCAAACACTTTTTAACCAGTTACCCAACTCGCCCGTTGCCACCTCTGCATAGCATAAATACAGTTCAAAACTATTACCGATGATGTGATTTCTGGTCTTATATAAAGAGTGGGGCTGCTAGGTGTCAGGTCGAGCAAGACATCAAGCTCTGAGAGCAACATAGACAAACCATAAAAAACCTGTATAATTGAAAAATATGTTTTCAGTGGATGGTTGCAGATATCACAGCTTCTATATCGATTAAAACTTAATTTGAAAATTAAGAAAGACGTACTTTCCATAGTTGTTTTCAGTTTATAGAACAAAATCTGTAAATTGTTGATGATAAACCCAAACTTGTCACGTGAATAAGATCTTTGAATAAATGAGGATCAAGATCGATTAAAATAAGTACCTGATAGTTGAACAATGAACCCTTCAAGTCATAATTATAAGATCCAAATTGGTCAAATCCGAGAAACTATTCAAATAAATGGTGTATCCGAATTTGTTTTTAGCTCCTGAATATAAAAAAGGTTATGTCTTATGTGTTACCTTTGAAAGTTGATTACCCAAGACATATTCCTGCTTCAGTCATCAAAGGTGTTTATGGCTCTTTACCAGACTCAGCCGGTGATTTGACCTCACGATCAACGTTCTCTGATGGCTGCCCAAATTGTAATTTCCAAAAATTACCCACCATTTAAACCTTCTTTATTGTAACAACTGGAAATTTTCAGAATTTTAAAGGACTATTTTACCCTTTGACTTTTTGGGTCTAAATTGACTTTTTGACTTTCGATCTTTTATGGTCACATAAAAGCGATTACCGCGTAACCGGTAATGTTTCAGAACATATTTAAATAATAAATCATATTTATTATTACAGATCTCTCGTGTACAAAGTTATTTTTAACTTATTTGACTTGAAAACGAAAAAGATATATGTTATTTTAAGCTGACGAATAAAAAACGAACCACTAAATTACGTTTTCACGATTCGGACTCTAAAGCAATTTGATGTAAAACGATATTTCAGACAACTTTTTAGTTTTACCCGAAACTTGAAAACAAACAGAACATACAACGCGTACCGACACAAAAATAATTAAATTTATTTTTAATTATCACTATTTATTTAATAAAAAAATAATATTAAATAAAATCATTTAACATTTTATTCAAAAGCGTTTGTTGATATTCAAGTTCAAATTCATTTTTTATTTTCGGATAAGGCATAACCGGATCACCAAATAAATAATAAATATTTTTATAAATGTAATAAAATATTTATGAAATACTATCAAGTAAATACTCATTTTTATCAGAAAACTGATTCCGAACGCAATGACGCAAGTTTCGTGTTTTGAATCATCCGATAAGTGGCTCAAACGAGTCCTGAACCATAAATTAACAAAAGTTACGCTTTTGGTCCATGTGAAAATATTTACACATTACCCCTTATCTATTATAAACTTGTCAAATTTATTTATAACATTTATATATAAATAAATTTTGAAACTAATATCTCATTTTTTATATAAAAACCTCACACATACATGCTCTCTTCTCCCTCAATTTTTCCGGCCACGACCCAGCCGTCGTTGCCAGAAAACTTTTCCGGTGAGTTTTCCGGCCAAGTTCAAAAACGATCCTCATCACCCGATCTACCCGATCCCCAACACCACGCGCCTCCACGCCACCACCACCACTCACCCCCCCCCCCCCCTTTTTCGCCGCTACTCCACGACAGCCCACACCACACCACCATCATCATTATCACGTTATCATCACCCTCACCTCCACCCCGTCACAGCCGCCGCGGCTCAGCCCAAAGAAGGTGCGGTTGGTTGTGTGATTTCCATAGCACCAAGGGATGCGTTGGCTCTATGGCAGCCACCACTAAGGGATCATTTGGTGGTGTCTCGAAGCCCAAGGGTGCATTCGGTTTGGTATATGCACCGACCAGGTTGCGTTTGGTTCTTAGCCGCACCACCTTGGGTGTGTTTGGTTGATCTCTGCACCAAAAGGGTGCGTGTGGGTTTGGTTTTGCACCGCAAGGGTGCGGTTGGTTTTGATCTCGGCACCACGAGGGTGCGTT
>BQNB010027130.1:1860-57912 GCA_026074375.1 Tanacetum coccineum | reverse complement strand
TGTATGTCCCGTGTAATCCCTTTGATATAAAACAACTGTTTGAAAACGGTTATAGTCCAGCAAAAACATTTGACCTGGTTCTCTAATAACCTTGGCTCTTGATACCAATCTATGTAACACCCCCAAATTGGGTCGCAGCGGAATATGGGTTGGGGGTGGTACTTCATAGATCAATAACACAAGATAATATAAGAACGACCTAAAAAGTCGTTTAAAACTGATACATTGGATTTAACAAAGCGTTTGTTACAAAAGCCCGAAGCTTTACTTGTTCATTGTTTCCAAAATACAAAGATACTAGTTCATAACAAATATCCCAAAATGAAATGCAACCAAATCTTCATGCACGTGACATCCAAAATATAAAACCGGCAATGTATCCCTTGCACCCTGTGCTTATTGACCTCTTGAAAAACATTGCTTAAAAACGTCAACATATTGTTGAGTGAATTCATAGGTTTGTAAAAGTATAATGAAAGACCGCAAGATTTCCCCCTCATGATAATGCAACAGATACAAACATCATAAAAAGTAATTACATTTTCCTAAGCTCATGACACTGAAGCTTGACATGTATGAAATGCAATATAAATTGCCAACATTGCCCATGTTGATGTTCTAACCCGCAACATCCTATGTCCGACATGGTATACGTTCGTTTGTCGGTGATAGCTAATCACCCGAACGGGGATGTCAATCTTAATAGATCTATTCATATCATTCGCGCTCACAATCTTAGTAATTGACAGTTCATGATAATGGGCTCAGACAGGGTTATTGCTACTTAGGCAAACACGTAATCGTAATGTAAAATGTCTACTTGCGTCCATTTGTAAAACATGCATATGTTTCTCACCCCAAAACTTGTAAATCATTAAAATGTAAAACGTAGGGCTATAAACTCACCTTGAGTGAATGATAATCAAATATATCACAGAAAATGCGTTACAATAATGATCGAAGGCAACCTAATCCAATATAGGTCGTATAAGTACTAAGCACATTGATTAACAAATGCCATATACAATTCTATATAGCTACATCACCATCTAATTGCGTTTGTGAAATCATATTTATAAAGTTAAAACGTTTATAAATAGTTCGATAGTAAAAACGATGCAATTTCTTCGTTTTAAGCCTATTTCTTATGTTTCTTACGTCCACGCTTTCGTATTAAGCTGAGTTATCAAAATATTACATTTTCATATTTTTGACCTACTGGTGAACAGTACTTTTACTGTTCATAACAGTTTATAAAATTATTTTTAGAGATTTAGTTATCGTAAAACCCGTAAATGTCGTATTTTACTCGTTTTAGCTATGTTTTTAGTGATTCTTTCAAGCACGTCTTTGTTATTAAAAGTTCTATCATATTAATGTTGTTTTCAAAATATTATTTACTGATGTGAACAGTAACTTTTATAAAAATAGTTTTATAAAAGTATATTTATACATTTAAGTATATAATCTCGCGTAATTCATAACTCCTTCGTTATTGATCCAAAAATTATGATCCGAATTGTTTTGGAATACTAAAATTAAGTGCTATCTGTGAAAAATAATAAACTTTATATATTAGAAGTATTTTATAACTTGTTTTTATAAAATCTCTTTTATAACGCGTTTAATTAACGTGTAACTCGTAAACTACGTATCTTTTTTGTTTTTAATCCGTTTTTTGAGTTTCTTACATTTTTTGAATCTTCATGAGACGTACTATTTTATAAAAACGTTAAACACACTATTTTGAATTCGAATCCTTTTATATCTTTTATATAATTCCTTATATACACTTGTTTTATATACTTTTCCACTTAATAAAGTACCACAAGTCTTCCATAACCCTTTATATCCTATGTTTTATATGTTATAATGTCCATTAGTTCATACTTTGTCCAAGTGTCCAAGATAACAAGTCCTTAACAACACTTATAAATCATAAACTTTCTTAAGTAACTTTTAATTAACTAGTTTATACATATACTTTTCGCACTTAAACCAACATTGTACAACACTTATAATCTCATTATAACATGATATTACCAACAACATAACAAATGTAAAAGTTCATAAAACAATGATCATAAGTAAAAATCCATTTTACTTATTCAAAAGTATCCTAAATGGTGATTTTGCTACATAGACTTATATATGCATAGAATAATAAATGTAAGATTATAAAGAGTTTTAGGTAACCTTGTGTTGATGTGAGGTGATCAACAAAGTGATCTAAACCCTTGTTTAGCAACAAAACCCTAGCTTCCACACTTAGAAAACCCTAATCTAAACCAAAACCCTAATCTTGCACTTTCTTGTTTAACACTTGTAAAGGCTTAGCCAAACCTTTAAAACACCTTGAGGTATCTTAGATATAGTATAGGTATGTTTGTAAATGTGTTAGATAAAAATTTTATAGATGGTTTTTGGTTTTGGATTTAAGCTGTGGGGTGTAAGGAGCAAAAGAGAGAATAGGTTTTGATTTTTGGTAAATGAAGTAAAGTGTGTTATCTCTCTTGGTATACTAGTATCATATATCTCTTATAAGTATTCAAGGCTAGTGAAGAACACTATTAGGGATCATAAACAAGATGAGTGAAATGAGGATGACTATGTTGGTCAAAGGAAACAAGTGATGGCTAGTTTTAATAAGGTTGTGTTGTACAAAGACAAAGTTGTAAAAATTTATACTCCTTGACCCTAAATATTGTTGTAGCCGTGGGTTAGGGGGAAAGAGTTTCTAGATGATCTTTGGCCTTAACAAAATATCTAGTAAGATATATAAGTTACAAGTTGTTTACAAGTATTACTTGAAAGTATAATTAGTTTCCTTTAATTTAAAGTGTAGGTCTTGGAATGTTTTTGTGGTTCCGGGTATGCCTAAACGTATTTTATCGCGAAACGTAAACGTTTTACGTAACCAATAAAAATACAATGAACCATGTTAATAATTATTCTCAAAATAATTACTTAACCCTTGTTTGACGTAAACACTTGATTGTTTGATGCCCGTTTACATTGAATGATTATTTTTAGCTTACGCGATTTAACTTAATACTTGGAATTAAAAGCAAACGCGTACAATACTAAAAATACATAGTGAATTTATTGACGTTGTAAATGACCCTAAAACATAGGGTGTTATAGTCTCCCCCCCTGTTAAGTGAGCCTTGTCCTCAAGGCTTAAGACGCGGCACTTGATGATGGTGCGGTCTTTGTGAAGAGGTGTGGATATTTCTTCCGGAATTGGTCTTCGCGTTCCCATGTGAACTCAGGACCTCTCCTGGAGTTCCATTGAACCTTGATTATCGGAATGCGGCTTTGCTTCAAATGTTTAAATTTACGGTCTATGATTTCTACCGGCTCCTCGACAAATTGAAGCTTGTCATCAAAGTGAAGTCCATCCAATGGAACGACTAAAGGTTCGTCGGCATAGCACTCCTTCAAGTTAGATACATGGAATGTATTGTGAACCCTGCTCAGCTCTTGTATGCAACAGATCCAACCTTTTCCAACACCTAAAATGGTCCAACAATACCTAGGTTCAACGTCCCCGTTATGGCCAAAACGTACGGCCCCTTTCCAAGGCGAAACTTTAAGCATAACTTTATCCCCAACCTGAAATTCCATCGGTTTATGCTTTAAATCCGCGTAACTCTTTTGTCGATCGCGAGCAGCTTGCATTCTCTACTTGATTTGAATGATCTTCTCAGTTGTTTCTTACACTATTTCTGGACTAGTGAGTTAAACTTCTCCAACCTCGGCCTAACAAATGGGTGAACGACACTTTCGACCGTAAAGTGCTTCAAATGGTGCAGCCTTGATGCTAGCGTTATAGCTATTGTTATATGAGAACTCAACTAATGGCAAAAGGTTAACCCAACCCTTTCCAAAGTCGATTGCACAAGCACATAACATATCCTCGAAAGTTTGAATAGTCCTCTCGCTTTGTCTGTCTGTTTGTAGATGGTATGCAATACTCATATCCAAACTGGTACCTAAAGCATTCTGAAGTGACCTCTAGAAATTTGATGCGAACCAAGGGTCACGATCAAAAATAATCAAGAGAGGTATTCCATGCCTCGTGACCACCTCCTTTAGGTACATTCTTGCAAGTTTATCCATCGGATCAGTCTCTCTCATTGGTACAAAGATTGCGGACTTAGTGAGTCGGTCGACAATCACCCAAATGGTGTCGTAACCTTGTGACGACTTAGGAAGCTTCGTGACAAAATCCATAGTGATGTTGTCCCACTTCCATTGAGGTATATCAGGTTGTACCAACAATCCTGATGGCCTTTGATGTTCGGCTTTGACCTTAGCACACGTCAGACATTTGCTAACATAGGTGGCGATGTTTGCCTTCATATTGGGCCACCAATATAGCTTCTTCATGTCTTGGTACATCTTATCAAAACCCGGATGAATAGAGTATTTTGACTTGTGGGACTCGTGCATGATCACAGTCCTCAAATCGCCATAACATGGTAACCAACTCCTGCCATTGAAGCATAGAGTTCCATCCGCGTGGGGTTCCAACTTTTCCGTCCTAAGCTTCTCCGGATCTTTAGAATTTTCAACCAACATACCTCCAACATCTTCGTTCTTGATGTTCTCTGGTTTTCGTGCTTCAGTTTGAGCATCTAAAATTTGTTTGGGAAGATTCAAACCTATAGTCATGACTAAGGCTCGAACCCTTAATGGTGGCTCTCGTTCCTTCCTGCTCAAGGCGTCAGCGACAACATTTGCTTTCCCTGGGTGATAACGAATCTCGCAATCATAATCACTAAGCAATTCTAACCAACGACGCTGCCTCATATTCAGCTCCTTTTGATTAAGAATGTGTTGTAGACTCTTGTGATCCGTGAACACCATACACTTGGTTCTGTACAAATAGTATCTCCAGAGTTTCACAGAAAACACTACTGCTCCAAGTTCCAAATCATATGTCGTATAGTTCTTCTCATGAATTTTTAGCTGGCGTGATGCATAAGCAATCACCTTCTCTCTTTGCATCAACACAACACCCAAACCTTTGATTAAAGCATCGCAATATATGATAAAATCTTTGCTTCCTTCAGGTAAAGCCAGAATTGGTGCACTACACAACTTCTGCTTCAACAGTTGGAATGCTGTTTCTTGTTTGTGACCCCACTCAAACTTAACCTTCTTCTGAGTGAGCTTGGTCATTGGTTTGGCAATCTTCGAAAATCCTTCGATGAATCTTCGATAATACCCAACAAGACCTAAAAATTGATGAATCTCCGTTGGTGACTTAGGAGATGCCCAATCTTTAATGGATTCGATCTTGGCAGGGTCCATGTGAATACCCTGGTTGTTAATCACGTGACCGAGGAACTGTACCTTCGGGATCCAAAATTCACACTTGGAAAATTTGGCATACAACTCCTCTTTCTTAAGCAACTCTAAGATTAACTTAAGGTGCTCTTCGTGTTCTTGCTTGTTCTTCGAATATATCAGAATATCATCAATAAAGACAATTACGAATTTATCCAAATATGGTTTGCACACCCGATTCATAAGGTCCATGAATACGGCAGGTGCGTTTGTCAAACCAAATGGCATAACTTGAAATTCATAATGGCCGTAACGAGTTCTGAAAGCGGTCTTCGGAATGTCTTCTTCTCGAACCCTCAGTTGGTGATAACCCGACCTTAGGTCGATCTTCGAGTAGACACTCGACCCTTGAAGCTGATCAAATAAATCATCAATTCTTGGGAGCGGATAACGGTTCTTCACCGTCAGTTTATTCAATTCCCGGTAATCAATGCACATTCGAAACGATCCGTCCTTCTTCTTGACAAACAAGACCGGAGCTCCCCAGGGTGAGGAACTAGGTCTTATAAAGCCTTTGTCAGATAGTTCTTTTAGTTGCTCTTCATGCAACAATCGATAAGGTCCCTAGCTACGGGTGCAGCACCATATCAATCGATTTGAAATTCCACTTTGTCGAGTCATAGGAAGACCCGACAGTCCCTCAGGAATCACATCAGGAAAATCCAAGATGATTGGTACGTCCTTAAATCGCTTCTTCTCCGACTTGTCTTCCGTCTCCTTTGTATTAACATTTGCCAAAAAGATTGGACATCCTTTTAGCATGTATTCTTGTGTTTTGGTGTACGAGATAATGTGCAGACGAGCCTCGTGTCCTCGGTTGCTTCCGTCACCGTGAACAATTAGAGTTTCATTTCCCTAGGGGATACGAACGATCTTCTCGGCACACACAATGATTGCTTGGTACTTTACCAACCAATCCATACCAATTATAGCGTCGAAACTACCAAGTTCTATGGGCATTAAGTCTATGTTGAATGGGTGGTTCAGGATATTTTAATGTAAAACCCTAAGGGGGATAGATTTCAACCCAAAATAATCTCCCGTCGGCTAGTTTCAACGTCATAATAGTGATCTAATGCAGTTGGTGTGATATCAATTTTGGAGCTAAATGCAGTAGATATAAAACTTCTATCAGCACCAGTATTAAATAAGACAGAGGCATAGCGGTTGTTTAGAAGGAACGTACCTATCACGACGTTGAAGTCTGGGTTTGTCCTTGCATGCCCTACCGCATACACCTTGGCTAGAGCATTACCACCTCCAACTTGGTACCACTGTTGTTGTTGTTTTTCAGCTTTGGACATTCCCTCTTAAAATGTCCTTGAACCCCACACTCATAGCAAGTAGGCTTCTGACCCGACCCAGTGCCCTTTTGGTTGTTAGCATTATTGGCATTTGCCGTACTCCTACAGTCACGGGAAAAATGGCCAACTTTGTTGCATTTGTGGCATTTAGGAGCACATGGACCATCGTGGTGATAATTACATTTAGCGCATAGGGGTCTAGATTCCCCGTATGGCTTCTTCTCACCAGATCTTGCAGTGTAGGCTCGGCTAGTGTTCGGCCTCTTGTTTTGTTGTTGTTGTTGGTTCTGAGTGTTCCTTGAGGTGTCCTCAAACTTCCTTTTACTCTCTGTCTGGCGTTCATCAAAAGTGCGGATTTTCTTATCCATTAGCTCGGTTGCGATTTCAACTGCATCTTGCATTGTCTTTGGTTTAGACGCCACTACACTCCCATGAATCATGTCGGGAAGACCACCGACATATTTTTCAATTTTATCAGATTCTTCGGGAAACATCCTCCCGCACAACAAAGCCAATTCCTGAAAGCGTTGGGTATAACTTGTCAAGTCAGTACCCTTCACCTTCAGATCCCAAATCTCCATTTCCAGTTTCTTGATTTCATTTCGAGGACAGTATTTGTCAGTCATCATTTTCATGAGTGTTTTCCAAGGCATACCGTAAGCGGCATCATGACCAACTGTCTTGACATGAGTGTTCCACCATGTTAAAGCAACTGAATGGAGAGTGCAAGTAGCAAACTTGACTTGATTCTCAACTGTACAATTACTGATGTGGAAAACAGACTCCATTCTTTCAAACCATTGAGATAGACCGGCAACTCCTTCCGTGCCTTTGAAGTTTAATGGTTGACATTTGAGAAAGTCAGTGTAAGTACATTCACGGGCAGTTCGTTCTGTCCTTCTAACACCCGTTCCCGAATTATGGCTATCATCGCCATTCGTATTTCTGTCAGCATCACGTGCTGCCAAAGCGGCAGTAACGCCTTGGTCAATCATTGCCTGAAGCTGGGCATTAGTGACAGATGTGGTGTTGGTTGTTTCTGGGGCTGTGTTTGACCTCGTGGCTCTTTTTGGTGCCATTTTCTTCAATCACAAGAAAATATAATACCCGTTAGATTTCGCAAAATCATAACCATGACATGACATATACACAATAAGTAAAGAGAGATCACAACACACAGTGAAATATACAACTGAATTGAAGTTAACAATGGTGTAGCTAAATCGACATTCATTCATAATAAATTCGATTACAGACATGACATAATACCACCATTCCATATATAATTGGAAAACATACATGATTGGTTCAGATACAAAATGATCACAACGATTAGGTTACAAGATAAAATATACAACCTAAAGCCATAGTAGCTGGGAGTTACCCATAATACTTAGTATGCTGTACAAAATAGCTAGCCATAACAAGATCTATGAACTGCCATCAGCCTCCTCTGGTGCATCAGGCTATGCCGGACCTTTAGCGGGTCCCTGCTGTCTCTGAAACTATGTCATCTGGGTCTGTAGTCCCTTCAGCAGCTTTAGTGCCTCAATGAACTGTTCTTGTCTCTTGCGGTCCGCTGCCATCAACTCTATAATCGTCGCCTATCTCCTGCGGTCTGCTGCCTGCAACTCTGAAATTACTGCCTGCTGACCCAATACAGTAGTATGTAGTGACATGACCTCTGAACGTGCAAGATCACTAACGTCCATGTATCATCCCCAAGCCTCTCGAGACATCTTAGACTCTCTCTCTCCATCAGTAGAGCTGTACGAGCATGTGCACGCCTATCCTTATACAGCATGTTAAGCCGACCAACCATCAGTTGTCGCTCAGTCTGCTCATCATCCATCCTCACATAGATCTCGTATGTGTCTTGCCAAATCCTAGTGGCAAACTTTGTCATCCGTCGACCCAACTCTGTGTCATCAGTCGTTGGTGCCCCTGGCATGTCTACCAGCATCTCATCCCAAGTGTCGGTGATCCCATAACCGACATCTCTCTCTAGATCCTGCATAATCTCCCTGTCCATAGTGGCAACAAAACCATAGTCCGCCCGAAAACCTCTAGGAGGTCTAGTAGTGGGGGCAGACAAGCTCTCTCCGACCTCGTACCTAGGACCAAGAGCAATACATAACCTCTTCCGATGTGGTAAGCAAACCTTGGTCTTGTCCGTTCCATCGTCAGCAGAGGGTAGTAGCAAAGATGGTAATGAAGTAGGTAGTGGTATGGGTAAGAGTGGTGGTGTCCCCGATGGTGGGGTACCTGATGGTGGTATATCTGCTCTGGTGTGGGAGAGTATGATATATGGCGGTGGTGAATGGGAAGTAGATGGGGCCTCAGCTCTTGGCCGGATCATAGCAACTTGATATCCCAATAGATAAGTAGGACTAGCAGGTGGTGGTGGTGATACTGGTAGTGGTGGTGAGGGAATCTGAGGTAGTGGTGATGACCATGGGGAAAGTGGTGATGGTGGTGGAGTAGGTATAGCAAGGAGTGTGGCAACCTCTGTATCAGACCAGAATGGTGTAGGTGGCTCATCTCGGATCGATATCCTAGCAGTAACCCAGTATGCAGGATGTGGTGGTGTGGCCGCAGACTCGTCGGTCTTAAACGGCTCAGTATCCTCAGCAGATAGGGCATGATCAACAGCTGTAGAGTCGGCAAGAGCTAGGTGCTCCTCCTCCTCATCCCCCTCAATATCAACATCCTCATCCTTATCGTCATCGGACGACTCATCCTCATCATCGCCATCGTCTCCTCCGTCGACAAGATAATCAGCAGGATGCTCCTTAGGGTCCTTATCATCATCCTCCTCTGGATCCTCCTCAGGATCTGACTCAGGAACATAGCCTGGTGAATCAGTAGTGGGTGAGACAGCAGCAGGCAGGGGCTGCTCCTCAGCTGGGAGTACCTCATCCTCTGGTGGCATGAACTCTGGATAAACCGGCTCTGGAACAAAGTCTGGCAGAGGTGGTGCCTGCTCTGGCTCCTCAGAGCCAGGCACGTAGTTAGGAGATGGTGGTGCCTGAAAAGCGGCCACCACGTAGGCATATGGGTCCTCTGGCATCATGGGCGGTTCATCGACTTCCGGTGATCCGATATTTGATCTGACATGACTGTATCTGAAAATCAAAATATGTTATATTATGTATTAATATAATACTCTATAGTAATATACATTATACCAAAAACATTGTATATCAATCCTAAGTGCATCTAGTCTTAAAACCAACTAAAGTGCAAACACGTAGTGTAAGTATATAATGGTCCCGTGAAAATCCCTTTGTATGAATGCAATGTTTGAAAACGGTTATAGTCCAGCAAAAACATTTGACCTGGTTCTCTATAACCTTGGCTCTTGATACCAATCTGTAACACCCCCAAATTGGGTCGCAGCGGAATATGGGTTGGGGGTGGTACTTCATAGATCAATAACACAAGATGATCTATATAAAGTAACGACCATTAAAAATCCGTTTTAAAAAAAACTGATACATTAGATTAACAAATTGTTATGTTACAAAAGCCCTAGAAGCTTCACTTGTTCACGTTGTTTCAAAATAACAAAGTGATGTTCTAGAGCCCATACAGATATACAAAATGTAATACGACAAAATCTTTAATGCCATGACATCCAAAATCACAAACCACCAATTTCCCTTGCACCTCGTGCCTTATTGATCCCCTGAAAAACATTGCTTAAAACGTCAACATATTGTTGAGTGAATTCATAGGTTTATAAAATGTATAATGTAGGACCGCAAGATTTCCCCATGATAATGCAACAGATGCAAACATCATAAAATGTAATTCCTTTTCCTAAGGCTCATGACACTGAAGCTCGACATGTATGAAATGCAATATAAATTGGCCAACATCTATGTCTGACATGGTATAACGTTCGACATTGTCAAGTGAAAACTAATCATCCCGAACGGGGATGTCATCCCTATTAGTTTCTATTCATATCATTGTCGCGCTCAACAATCCTGTAATGACAGTTCATGATAATGGGCTCAGACAGGGTTATCGCTACTTAGGCAAACACGTAATCGTAATGTAAAATGTCCATTATCGTCTCATTTATAAAACGTGCACAGTTTCTCACCCCAAAACTTGTAAATCATTAAAATGTAAAACGTTGGGCTATGAACTCACCTTGGGTTAATGATAATCCAAATACAACAGAAAATGCGTCACGGAAATGAACGGAATGCAACCTAATTAAACTAGGACGTATAGTACAAGCACATTGATTAACTAATGCCATATATAATTCTATATAGCTACATCACCATCTAATCGTGTTTGTGAAATCATATTTATAAAGTTTAAAACGTTTATAAGTATCTCAATAGTAAAAACGACGCAATTTTTTCGTTTTAAGCCATCTTACGGTTCTTATGTCCACACTTTTGTATTAAGACGAGTTATCAAAATATTACATTTTCATATTTTTGACCTACTGGTGAACAGTACTTTTACTGTTCATAACAGTTTATAAAATTATTTTTATAGATTTAGTTATCGTAAAACCCGTAAATGTCGTATTTTATTCGTTATAGCTCCGTTTTTAGTTATCATTTCGAGCACGTCTTTGTTATTAAGAGTTCTATCATATTAATGATGTTTTCAAAATGTTATTTACTGATGTGAACAGTAACTTTTATAAAAATAGTTTTATAAAAGTATTTTTTATGGTTTTAAGTATATAAACTCGCGTAATTCAAATGTATAAAACAAAGACCAAAAGTCCAAGGAAGGGGGGGGGGGGTTGTTTGGGACGGCAAAACACCAAGAGCAAAAATGGGTGACTAGTGGTCAAAACAACTAGTCATGAGCTAGTTTTTCTTACTAACTTTGAATTGTACAAGCTCTAATTAATGCTTGTGTTCTTATATTCCTTAATGTGGATGTTATCCCATGAAGATGAGGATGGAAGTGACTAATTATATATCTTGGATAATGAAAGTAAACTTGCATTTTTTTATGAAAGTATAAGTCGTAGTTTCTTTTTATTATATGTAAGACTTGTAATTTAAATGCTTGGTTTTGCTTTCAATATATATGGCAACGTCCACAATATATATATATATATATATAAATATATAATATATCTATATAATATAAATATATATATATATATATATATATATATAATATATATATATATAATATTATATATATATATAAGGTAAAGTTTTATAAACTTTAGGTATTGGGTATGAACCTGGGTATTTTTTGAAGCGTAGAAATGTTTTTGTGGTTCCGGGTATGCCTAAACGTATTTTAATCGCAAACTGAAAACGTTTATTTTTTTTAAACGTAACCAAGAAAAATACAATAGACCAAGTTAATTAAATATTTCTCAAATAATTACTTAACCATGCTTGATGTAAACATTTAATTGTTTGATCCTGATTACATTGAACGATAATTTTTAGCTTACGCGATTTAACTTAACGTTTACGATTTAAAAGCAAACGTGTACAATACTAAAAGTAAGTAGTGAATTTATTGACGCCGTACATGACCCTAAAACATGGGGTGTTATAATTGCTATCCCCTTCCCATTTCTATTCGGGAATCTCAGGTTGCTGTAGCAAGCCAGACGGCCTTTGATGCCCAGCCTTGACCTTCAAACAAGTCAAACACTTACTCACATACACAGCTATGTCCTTCTTCATACCCAGACACCAATACCTATCTCTAAGATCATAATACATCTTATCAGCTACTGGATGTACAAAGTACTTCAACTTATGGGCCTTGTCCATTATCAGGGTTCTCACATCAACCCTTCAAGAACCCAAATTTCGATCCAGGAAAAAACAACGCTCCATCACTCCTAAGTTCAATCATCTCATCTATACCTCTTTGCAATCCTGCAGACTCATCAGACGCCTCCTTCTGAGCCGCTAGTATCCTATCCTTGATACTCGACTAAAGGGTCATATTCATATCTCTAACTCTCTTAGGTTTCACTCTCTCCTTCCTACTCAGCACATCAGCTACTACATTGGCCTTACCAGGATGGTAGCGAATTTCGCAGTCATTATCACTAAAAAGCTCTATCCAGCGACGTTGTCGCATGTTCAACTCTTTCTGACTAAAAATGTGTTGGCGACTCTTATGATCCGTATATATGACACTCTTTGTCCCATACAAATAATGTTTCCAAATCTTAAGTGCAAACACAACCCATCACAGTTCCAAATCATGGGTGGTGAAATTCTTCTCATAGATTTTCAATTGCCTAGATGCATAAGCTACCACCTTACCTCTTTGCATCAACACACAACCTAATCCTAATCCGAACGCATCACATAATACCACAAAATCTTTTGGTCCATCGGGGAGAGCTAGAACAGGTGCATTACACAACTTATCAAAGTTTGAAATGCATTCTCCTGCTCCTCACCCCAATCAAAGGTCTTACTTTTTTGAGTCAAGACAGTAAGCGGTTTAGCTATCCTAGAAAAGTTCTCAATGAATCTACGGTAATACCCTGCCAATCCTAAGAATGAACAAACCTCAGACGGAGTTTTAGGGGCTTCCCAATTCTTAACGACCTCAATCTTACTAGGGTCTACATGAATTCCATCACCATTAATCACATGCCCAAGAAATTGTACTTCTCGCAACCAGAATTCACACTTAGAAAACTTAGCATACAGTCTCTCCTTCTTGAGCAGTTCTAATACCAATCCTAAATGCTCTTCATGCTCCTCCCGAGTCTTAGAGATGAAATCAATATATATCAATGAAACACTATCAAAGACTTGTCTACGATACTGTCTACACACATCTTTCATCAGATCTATAACTATCGTTGGTGCGGTAGTCAAACAAAAATGGCAATACTGTGAACTTAAAATGTCCATAACGAGTTTTAAACGCGGTATTTGGAATGTTGTTCTCATGCACTCTCAGCTGATGGTATCCGGACCTAAGTTTATCTTAGAGAAGTATTGCGATCCTTGAAGTTGATCAAACATGTCGTCTATCCTAGGGAGTGGATAACGGTTTTTAATGGTCAACTTATATCTGATCACTATAGTCAATACACATTTATAAAGATCCCGTCCCTTTTTCTTAACGAAACAATACCGTGCTCCCCCAAAGTTGAAAGACTTGGTCGAATGAAACTTTGGTCCTGGATTTCCTTGAGTTTCTCGACAACTCCTCCAATTCAGAAGTGCCAACGATAGGGAGACTTTTGCAACCGGCGGTTGCTCCAGGCATTAACTTCAAACAAAAGACTCGACTTCTCGAACTGGTGGCAATCCAGATAGGTCATCCGGGAATACCTCAAGAAAATCTCTCACTACCACGATCTCTTCTTGTTTCTTCTCTTTAGCCTTAGCACTCATTAATTGCCTCATCTTTTCTTTGGGTTTTTCTCCTAATACTCTAAGCACCTTGCCATCTAGTAGTGGTATCCTCACTACTTTCTCATGATAAATTATCTCAGCCTTATGGTTAAACAACTAATCCATTCCTATGATCACATCGAAACTCCCGCTTCCAAAGGGTATCAAGTTAATGTCAAACATATGACCTTCTATTTCTAGTTTGCAACCCTTAATGACCTTATCGATTTCTACTAGCTGCCCGCTAGCTATCTCAATCTCATAACTGAAACCTAAATCACTGAGATCTATGTCTAACAGAGGTATAAAAGTAGTGTAAACAAAGCTATAGTCGGCACCAGAGTCAAATAAGGTAGTGGCATAGTGATCGTTTAGAGTAAACGCACCCGTCACGATGTTCGAGTCCTGGCGAGCCTCCTCTACTCCCAACATGAATGCCCTTCCTCTTGCCTGGTTCCCTTGGTTCCCACGACCCTGACCCCCATTAACAGCAAAAACCACGAATTGGTTCTGATGGTTTCCCTTGCCTTTGAGCCTGATTCAACCTAGGACATGTTGCCTTGATATGATCGTACTACCACACTCGTAACAGGTTCTAGCAACTGGGTTTCTAGCATTGACGGGGTTTACATTCCTAGGCACCACTCTACAATCCCTAACAAAATGTCCTTGGAATGCGACAAGGTGTCTCAAGTGATTGGTGATAGTTACAGGTGGTACACCTGGGTGTCGTACCCGTGTATCCTCCCCTAACAGGGTTTGCGGTTGTAGCAAAAGCATTTTCCGTTCTAGTCTTCTTGTTATCGTCCCTTCCATTCCTATCCTTGCTAGCTTCTCCCTCATTTCCTCTCTTCTCAAGGTTCTTTTTTATTGTCCCGTTCCTAAGGGCTTCATCAGTCAATGTGCCAGCTATTTGCACAGCCTTTTGGATGATCTTTGGCTCTGTTGCTGCCACTATTCCTCGAATTTATAGAGCAAGGCCATACACATACCTTTTAATCCTCTTACCTTCTGGGGTTACTAAGTGAAGAACTAACCTAGCCAACTCATGAAACCTATTAGTATACGCAACCTGGCCACCCCCAACTATGGCGTGATTCCACAACTCGGTATAATTTCATATTGTGTACAAGGCTTATTATAAACAATAAACGATAAAATGTTTCATATTTCATAAGTTCACCACCGTCAACACGGTACAATTTCTGAATAAACTGACAAACGTTAAATAGTCGAAGGACTAAATTAGAATATTCAAAATACGAAAAGGACAAGGGTTACAATCTACACGATCCTTAACTTACAAGGATGTATGGTTTGAAATACAATGTATATGAATGAATACGATGTACAAGAACAATGATATGATCTTGGTATGGTGGTGAAGACTAACAACAGGTAGCTTGAAGCTTGAGGGCCTTGTATGCAATAGGTAGTGATCTTCTCTTCAACAAAGAGGTTAGTAAATCACTAAACAAATATGTAAAACAATGAAATTATCAATGAACTAATGCTAGAATGATATGAGAGTGATGTAAGTATGAATGTATGAGAAATGTGTGAGTCATTGGTGAATTTTGGCATGCTATTTATAGGCAAAATAAGGTTTGAACCCGCGGTTCTAGCGGATCCCTTTGGAAGGGATCCGGCCAGTGTAATCCAAAGGATCCGCTGGTCAGGATTGACAATACGGATTTAAAAAGATTTTTTGACACAATATCTTACACAATCCAATGGCATATGTTCAGTACAGATTATATCAAGATTTGTAAGGATCACCAAAAGTCGACATAATGTGTGATTTCATGTATTAGGTAAAATTTGTTTTGTAAAATAATTTTTACAAAATATAATACTTGTGTAATTTTGCAAAAAATGGAAGTAAACTTGTTTTTCTTATAAAAAGAAGAGTGTACAAGTTATTTCTATAAACGTGCAGACACTTTAAAGATGATTTGTAAGTAACATATTAGAAATGTATTTGACACAAATGATCAAAAGACACAAATTTGTTTAAATAACTTATAGACAACAAGTCATGTGTTGTTTAAAACTTATAAGACTTTTAATTAATATAATTTTACGTTTGTTACCGACAAAATATAAAAAGATCGTAAAGTATAAATAAACGTTTTTACGGCTTATTTGTTTTAACAATCTCTCCCTTTTTGTTGATAACAAAACATAAGAAATTAGAAATTTATAAGTTTAAAATTTGAGGTTTTACTTCCTTCTCCTCTTTTTTGTCAAAACAAATAGAGCGTCGAATAAAAACTAACTAAAGTGTATGCTCCCCCTTGATGGTTGCTCTCCGTTAATGAGGGCGCCAAAAAATCAAAATAGCTTTTAAAGCTACAAAACAATGGTTAGTGCAATAATAAGGTAGTATCTAGAAATGATCCCCTTAGCTTAGAGGGTGTCAAACAATTCCTACAAAACAAAGTTAGTGTCAATATAATGGATATGATATGTTTAGGAAATCATCCAACACACCATAATAATTAGAAATAGCACAAAAAATGACAGTAAGTTGCACAAACCATCACAAAATATAGAACTTTAAGCTATGTAATAAAAGTAAACTAATGAAAGGTGGTTGTTGTAAACCACATACAATCACAAGTAAAAATAAAAAACATATCTATTTTCTGTGAAAAATAAATTTCTAAGAATAATTTAAATAGAAACTAAAAAATAACAATACTAAAAGTAAGTAGATCTTATTATGCTTGCATCCCGTCCCCAAAGATCTAGGGGTGATTTTTGTAGGTAGGGGTGTTATAGGTGCGGTCCTAGTTATATGGTTTTTAAGAATGAACACAGTCATGTCCGTACTTATAAGCACTACTCTATGGGAGGATCGTGGCGAAAGATCGCACATGCTTCGCGGTGTGTTGGTTGTGGGAGATGGACATTAATCCATAAAGGATTGGTTATGTGTTTAGAAGGTTAGATAGTGGAGGTGAAGTATATGGGTGGTCAACAACATCCATAATATCAGGTATGGGAGGAGGTTGACGATCAATTTGCTCGATTGATTCAAGTGATGGTAATGGAGGAGGATTAGAACTTCTTGGTGGTAGATCCTCTAGTTCATCCAAGAAGGGCTAGGATAAGTTGGTTTGGTGTTGAAAATAAGCCTAAGAGCACAGATGTTAGTAGGCAAAAGGTGATGGCTTTCATTTTAGAGGATGTGATCGGAAGCCAGGATTGACTGTTTGTTGGAAGATAGAGTGGTGGACTAGGCTTAGGTTTGTTGGAAGAGCGAGTGAAAAGTCCAACTAACGAACAAAATAACGAAGTTAGTGTTTGGACTAAAAACGCATACAAAAGAAACCACGTTCTAATCGCTACATGTACTCTTCGTGGCGTGTTGGTTGTGGGGGTGGACAATTATCGTATAAGGATTGGTCTATTGCTTGAAGGTTTGATCTAGGAAGAAGTATGGAGGTGTTCAACAACCATAATATCCGTTAATGGGAGGAGGTTGACGAGCGAATCTGCTAATTGATTACAAATGAATGGAAATGGAGGAGGATTTGGAAGTTCTTTCATGGTGGTAAGAATCCTCTAGTACATCCAAATGAAAGGGATGAGGAGAAGTGGGTTGTGTTTGAGAAAATGAGCTAAGAGGCTTTAATGGTTAGTAGCTAAAGGTGGATGGCATGCTTAGCGGCTGTGATGGAGCCGGTGGAAGTGTTGTGGTAAGGGTGGTGGTATAGGTTTGAGTGTTGTATGGAATAGCTAGGAAAAGTCAACTAACGAACAAAATAACGACAACTAGTGTTTGGACCATGAGCGCACCAAAATAACCACTTTTGTGACTATTTTCGCCGATGTCTAAAACGGGGACCAAATGGGTGAACGGAGCATGCTTCAGGGTGTAATTTACCTCAGATGCGTTTGGGGGTTTGGGGAATATTAGAGAGGAATTTAATAGGCATTTTGCATTTAAATTCTTCTAATATTATGTTTGGTATCTCAAATGAAGAAATTTAAAATTTTATAAATTACCAAAATAAGGAGAATTAGATTGCCTCAAAAAATGAGAAACTTTAATTTACTTGAAAACATTTTGTTATAAAAGGACCAAATTAAACAAAAATACCTTTTTTTGTTTTTTTTCTTGTTTTTTGTTAGCCGGGTCGGGGTTCGGGTCAATGCTAAAAGTTTCATACCTGCCCCTATATGAATTAATAGTCGGGTGTGGGTCAATTCGGGTCAACGCTAAAAGTTTCATACCCGGCCCAATCTGAATTAAGATCGCTCAAGTTCGGGTCAATTTGGGTACTTGACAACTCAGATCGGGTTCATTCGGCTTCGCGCTAACCTAGATATGTGTAAAATGTAATAAAATGACCTATTTTATACTCGTTTAAATAGAAATTTTATATTAAAAAAAAAAATTCTTTATTCGGGTTAATGGAGTCGACCCGAACCTGAGTTAGCAAAAAAAATTAAACCCGATACCCGACCCTATTTAGTATTCAGGTTACTTGAGTTGACCTAAATAAGCCAAATAATTTTTTTTACCCGAGTAATCCGACTTGAATAGGCTTAATCGGGTTTAGGGCTGGGTCGAGTCAGGTTTTTTGACACCTTTATTCGTCATTCATAAAAAGATTGCAATAATAAAAATAATGACATTTTTTAAAATAGTATGAATTTCTGTCAACAATGTATGCGAAGGTATTTTAAATTATGAAATTTTAAATCTTCAAGAATTAAAATTTCTCAAAATTTAAAATTTTAGAATTTAAAATTTACTAAGCGAACGCCAACTTAGGTGGCGTTTGGTTCGTAAATTTGAAATTCCGAAATTCTAAATTATAGAAAATTTCAATTCTTGAGAATTTAAAATTTCGAAATTTAAAATACCTTTGCATTTTGGTTGACAAAAAATTATAATATTTTGAAATCTGTCATTATGTTTATTATTGCAATTTTTTTAAGGAGTGACGGATAAGAGTGTCAAAAAATCCGACCCGACCCCTAACCCGATTAAGCCTATTCGGGTCTAGTTACTCAGGTCAAAAAATTTATTCGGGTCAACCTGAGTAACTTGAATACTAAATAAGGTCGGGTATCGAGTTGGCAAATTTTTGGTAACTTGGGTTAGGTTGACCCGATTACCAATAGCTTTTTTATTTTATTAATATAAATTTTATAATTTTTTTATTCATACGAGTAAAAAAAACAATTTTATTACATTTTACTCATATTCGGGTTTACCTAAACTTGAATGGACCCGGACCCGACTAACCCGAATTCAAATAGGGTCGGACTCGGGTATAAAATTTATAACCTTGACTCGACTTTGACCTGACCCAAATTAACCTGAACATGACCAACTCGACCCGATTAACACCCTTAATAACGGATTTCCTTACAACAAATTTTTTTTATAAAAAATGTTTCCAAATAAATTAAAATTTCTCAAATTTTTTTAGACATTTTAATAATTTAATTCTTCACACTTTATCAATTCATAAAATTTTAATAATCTACCAAAAGAATTTAAAAAACAAATGACATAAAATTCCCCATTATACCCCAAACAAACCACCTTTTCTTTACTGAACATGGGCAGAAAAATATATTTTGAATTTTGATAAAAAGCTCTTTGTATTTCAAGCCCTAATTTCACCTTTCGGTAACTAATTTTCTCGATTCAATTCTACTGTAGTTTTTAATATACATTTGTTAGGGTTTCAACTGATTTTGTTTATGTGTGTGACTAGTGTGCAAAAAAGATTGGAATGTGAGCTTATTACAACAGGACATATGTTGAAAGCTTGAACACCAGCTTATCGAGGTTGGAAATAAGCTCTCGAATCCACCTCCTTTAACCGATGACCTGCTTCTTCTTCTCGATGTAAGGCAACTTGTTTTTTTTTTATTTTTCATGAATTTTTTTATGAGCTTTTTTGTTTAAGCTTATATGTGGCTTATGAGCTTTTTTGTTTTTCGGCTTATATTTCATAAGCCCCAATTTTCTGGCTTATTTTGAGACATGGGCTTATATAAGTTTATCATATCATAATAAACTTATATAAGCCCACAAGTCTCAAAATAAGCCGAAAAATTAGGGCTTATGAAATATAAGCCCAAATGGGCTTATGTTTCATAAGCCGAAACAAACACCCCCAATTTTGAGACTTGTGGGCTTATATACGTTTGTTATGATATGATAAACTAATATAAGCTCATGAGTCTCAAAATAAGCCAGAAACTTGGGGCTTATAAAAAATATACAATGAAATGAAATAGCTATATGGCCACATAATAGCTTAAACAATAATGTATGATAGTTAGCTTGGCAATGTTTGTATATCGGACCTTGAATTTCACCTTTGTTAGGTAATTGTAAGCCTAGTGTATGACCATTGTTTCCGACCTTTTGGTCGACTGATCCACGAGATTTGAGATCACTACCTTTTTTGGGAAGGTTGGCGTGCACTACCGGAGACAGGAGGAGGGTAGGGTGGGCACATGCCCCCTAGCTAAAAAAATTGTAGTGTACATTTTAAAAAATATATGGCTATATTTTGTAATTTGCCCCCCTAACGAACCGATTTGTAGTGTAGTTTCTAAAAATTATCAAAGTTTGCCCCCTCAGAGACCATAATTTTTTGGCTCTGCCCTTGTTGGCGTGGCCACATCAGGGTTGTTTAGTAATTGGACTTAAGACCTCTCACACTTTAGTGATGGGATAGTCAAGACTTTTTTAAAACCACTAGGGCCAACCCACTAAATGATTGAGATACTCTGGAGTGTTTGGATAAAAGAAATTCATATATTAAAGTCAATCAAAACGTGTTTATTAACGGGGTTTTTATTTACCGGGCTTAATAGCTTATGTAAATTTGGAAAGTTCATAAGCCCATTTTTTCGACTTATGAGCTTATCAAACAACTCTAAAAATTGCCACAGACCAACCTTCCCAAACCCAATAAAGGAAGGCTTTACCCTGGTTGAGCTTGTGTGGTGGTGGGATCAAACCCCATTGACTAGTTGGCCAAAAGGTTGGAAACCATGGTTACCCGAAATAAATTTGAGCTTATGGAAGTCATAACCTCAATTTGATAACCTCATAAGTAAAAAAAAGTGGGCTTAAAAATCTACACAAGCTGAGTAAATAAGCTAACACAAACACCCCCTAAGATGTGGAAATGTTCAAACTGCTTATAAAAAGGATACGAAGTTTAAATTGCGGAATCTAAATCGCCCCCTAAAGATTTATCTATAATGAGGTAAGTAATTGCAGTGTAGTCGGATGCTAGTTGAATAACTAGTTCGTCAAAAAGTGTAGGTGAGTGGTACATTTGGATTAGCTAGTTATCAACTATAGAAGTTTGTCAAACAGCGGGGGTCAAGAATTTAAGAGTTTCTTTTTGAAAAGGTTGTTTTAGATTAGCTAGTTTTTTTTGCAACCCGTTTTGACGTATTTGTTGTAACATTAGATGACAATGTTTTGCTTGATGTGAATTTAGGAACCAAAGAGTGCAGTGACAATATTTAGCAATTGATTAGCTACCACTCATTTCGTGTAGTTTTTAAGTGGAGAAAGTATTTTGCGTTTAGAGGTGAATATTTAGACTCAAAGAAACTTGGTGGAAGGCTTAATAGCTGTAAATAAATAGTTTCCGTAGCTTGGTATGACTATTCTTAACATGTTAAGAGTCGTATAAGTGATGGTGTGGTTGTAAGGTTAGTATGGTTGTTAATAGCAGTAAATAAATAGGTTTAGTTGTATGGCATGTTATATCCCCTTGGAATTCTTAAACGGGATTGAATGCGTGACACTTTTTATGCAATGTTTTCTATAATCACTTCACAGTAAAGTTGTGGGTGTTGCACTCGCACTTGTCTTTTTGTTGCACTCACACTTGTCGGATGTCTTTCTGAAGCAGTCTATTTACCCTCGAGTAGGGGTGTGACTGTCTACATCCCACCTTCCCCATACCTCGCTCCGGTGGGATTGAGTATGGTTGTTGTTGTAGGAAAGTTGTGGTTGTTAGCATAGCTGTCAATCTAGGTATAAAACAAATAACAGGTGTTCAAGTTTTATAAATTGTAGAGATTTGATGCTAGTACTTAGCCAGCTGATTGTTTCTTTTGTATGTGCTCCTCAGCAAGCAGAAAAACTTCTATATGAAGTGGACCAATCCCCGAAAATATCGATGCTACATGCACTCAAACCTTCAATGAAGGCGCTGATTCATGAAGATCTATTAAGACATTCAGACGTCGATGTGAACGTTGCAGTTGCTTCATGCATGTGTGAGATTGTGAGGATTACAGCGCCTGATGCACCCTACGATGATGACCAAATGAGGGTACACATGGCACCATTCACATTATTTTTGTTTTCTTCTTCGCATTCTAATCTCTTGCGTATGAATAGGCTGTCTTTCAGTTGATTGTGTCTTCCTTTGAGGGTTTAGCTGATCAGTCCAACCGATCTTATAACAAGAGGCTCTCGGTTCTTGAAAATGTTTGCAAAACCAAAGCATTTGTGATTATGCTTGATATTGAATGCGATGTTGTGATTGTGAAGATGTTTGAGCATTTTCTGAGATCAGTAAGGTGTGTTATAGCTCTTTGAGTATTATGCGTTTATGTATTTAACTTATCTAATGCTAATAAGTAATAACTAATAAGTACGCAGTAGATTATGCCATCATCGTTGGATTTATTTCAGGGACATATCATCGAGAGATCATATTTTTATATATGGAAACTATAATGGTCTTGGTTTTGAAAGAAAGTGAAGAAGTTTCAGTTGAGTTGCTCAAACCACTACTGGCTAGTGTTAAAAAACATAGTGAGGTAACAGCTTTAACTATACTCTTCCTTGTTATTCCCTTGAATTGATTTGACCAAATTATTTCCTCACTTAGGGAGTTTCTGCCGGTAGCTCGAGAATTGGGGGAAGGAGTACTTTGGAAATCTGCTGAAAAGCTAAAGCCTTACCTTATGCAAGCTGTGACTGCCTTGGGTGATCCGTTAGATACATACACTGAAATTGTGACTTCAGTATGTGGAGGGACAACTGCTACATTTCAACGTGATGATGAAAATCATTCTCAGCTATCGTACACTTATATAAGTATTTTCAAGATTAGCGAAATTTAAGAATTAGCGTTGGACCTATTGTGTTGGTGCCCGCAGTTTCTTTGTTTGCTTAGCTTAACAGAGATGAAATCAACTATGTACCTAAGTTCACTGATTGACTTCTATATAGCAACATATGTTTTACGGTTTTACCTATATCACTGCTTCTTCATCCTTTTATCTAAGTAGATCGTTTATTACTATGAGATAATTTTTTTTAACTGTGAATCTGTAATAATGCATATTGCAGTCTCCACTATTAAGGTGGGCGTGTGTCACCAACATTGAGGCACAAATTGCAGAGGACTATTCGATACTATTGTGTTAAACAAGGTGACCATTCAAATTCAATTTGTTTTGGTTCTCCTCCAAGAGATTATGGAACCAAAGTCAAGTACAATCACGTTATCAATTAGGCACGACACATTCTAAGTTTGACAGGATCCAAGTAAAAGTAATAACACCCAAGTAAGTTTGATACAGCATGTTCAATAGGCCTACTGGCTTATTGGTATATGAAAAACTCAATAAATGCAATATTTTTATAAGCTTATTTATGTTTTATAAGCTTTCTTTTTGTGGCTCATTGTGAAAATTTTCGGCTTGTATAAGTTCATGACATAATGAGCTTATATAAGCCGAAAAGCTTGAAAATAAGCCACAAAAAGTGAGCCTATGAGACATAAGCCGTAAAACAAATAAGCTTATAAGTCAAATATAAGCATAAACAAACACCCTGGTGTTTGTTTCGGCTTATATAGCTGCTGATGGCTTATTTGGTTTTGGGCTTATGTTTCTTAAGCTCGCTTTTGTGGCTTATTTTTAAACTTTCTGGCTTATTTAAGCTCATTATGTTATGAACTTATAGTAGCCGAAAAATTTCAAAATAAGCTATAACTATGAAACATAAGCCCAAAACCGAATAAGTAATAAGCCGGTTGTATAAAGCCGAAACAAACACCAATGGGAGTTGGATGTGTTTACAAAAGTGGTTCTTAAAGGTGTAGCAATAGGTAAGCAAACTAGTATCCTTCCGCTTTTGTTTTTAGTTGAACCCAAAAGGATGCCCGCTAGTTAATTGCGTTTGGCTTTGGCGAAAACTACATTAGTTTTATGTTGATAAAAAGGACTGTAGATACCTAGTTATTTTGTTCACCTCCCACATCGCTACAAGAACAAACTTTTCACTTGTTTATATACACCATCTGGAACAATAGTGTTCGCCGAGCTCAGTAACGCGAGCTTGTGACTCATGTGAGGGCATTAAAAGTGGGTTGGACTGTGATGAAGCCAAGCCTGGTTGGGTCATGTTGTTGCAATATCTTGCTTGCCCATTCCAAGTCGAGAGTTGGACCATGGGGTTTGAGCGAAGGCTCGGGCTTCTTGGTTCCTAGAGTAGAGGGCAATGCGTTAGGCTGGTTTCACAGAGCTGCGAATACTTCTCGCTCTCGACAGTGGAAGGATAACGAGCTGGTGCACCCTTGGCTCAAATAACCAGCTTGGTTCCCTCTAATGAACTCCCATTTTTTTTTTCATATTTCTTTTGTTTGTTGAAACATCTGCTATGGTCGATTTAAGAATTTGTGTGTTCTTCACTCACAGTAGTACAACCAAATCCATGTAAGTACATAACATTATATCATTTTGACTTGGCTTATAGTTCAAACGAAATTCAATATGATATTGTATAAAATGTTGCATGAAGATTGCCTATGAACCTGCAAATAAACCAAAACGACATATGTTTTACATACATTATTGCATCTTCCTCGCTCTATCTGCATAAATCGTTTCTAAAAGTAACTTTCTTACCATTACTGTGAACTTGTACTGCCTAATTGACTATTTGCAGTGTCCACTAATTCTATGATGTTACTAAATAGAAGTATTTTAAATTATTAGTTCTAAAACAGGATAATAAATGTAACTACTGTAATATTTTAGCACATAATCTCATGATATGTTTTCTTGATGCAGCCTCAGGTAAACCTAAACTATTTCAGGCCTTACCCCCAATCACTTACGACTTAGAATTTACACGACTATTATTTTGAGCACCGGGTCTGGCAACATTTGTATCGTGAAAAGTTATTACCACATAAGCATAAGATTGAAAATAACATTGTAGTCATTTTCACTTGCAGTAGTTGTTCTGGACTGGAACCCCATGTACACACATAAACATGTACTCCATGTACACACATAAACACACTAGTCACAACGTTGTTCTGTCAACGCCAGCCAGTAACTTCAAGAATAACATTGAAGTCGGAGTGGTAACTTTGGTGTTATTCACAAAAACACCCAGACGACATAGTTGTACCGAATGCTGTTATATGCTTATTTTAGACCTTAAGTAATACTAAAAAGGTCAAAAATAGCATATAACACATCGGTACAACTATTGTCGTCCTGGGTTGTTTATTGTGAATAACACCAAAGTTACCACTCCGACTTCAATGTTATTCTTGAAGTTACTGGCTGGCGTTGACAGAACAACGTTGTGACTAGTGTGTTTATGTGTGTACATGGAGTACATGTTTATGTGTGTACATGGGGTTCCAGTCCAGAACAACTACTGCAAGTGAAAATGACTACAATGTTATTTTCAATCTTATGCTTATGTGGTAATAACTTTTCACGATACAAATGTTGCCAGACCCGGTGCTCAAAATAATAGTCGTGTAAATTCTAAGTCGTAAGTGGTTGGGGGTAAGGCCTGAAATAGTTTAGGTTTACCTGAGGCTGCATCAAGAAAACATATCATGAGATTATGTGCTAAAATATTACAGTAGTTACATTTATTATCCTGTTTTAGAACTAATAATTTAAAATACTTCTATTTAGTAACATCATAGAATTAGTGGACACTGCAAATAGTCAATTAGGCAGTACAAGTTCACAGTAATGGTAAGAAAGTTACTTTTAGAAACGATTTATGCAGATAGAGCGAGGAAGATGCAATAATGTATGTAAAACATATGTCGTTTTGGTTTATTTGCAGGTTCATAGGCAATCTTCATGCAACATTTTATACAATATCATATTGAATTTCGTTTGAACTATAAGCCAAGTCCAAATGATATAAGATTATATACTTACATCGATTTGGTTGTACTACTGTGAGTGAAGAACACACAAATTCTTAAATGACCATAGCAGATGTCTCAACAAACAAAAGAAATATGAAGAAAAAAAAATGGGAGTTCATTAGAGGGAACCAAGCTGGTTATTTGAGCCAAGGGTGCACCAGCTCGTTATCCTTCCACTGTCATGAGAGCGAGAAGTATTCGCAGCTCTGTGAAACCAGCCTAACGCATTGCCCTCTACTCTAGGAACCAAGAAGCCCGAGCCTTCGCTCAAACCCCATGGTCCAACTCTCGACTTGGAATGGGCAAGCAAGATATTGCAACAACATGACCCAACCAGGCTTGGCTTCATCACAGTCCAACCCATTTTTAATGCCCTCACATGAGTCACAAGCTCGAGTTACTGAGTCTGGCGACACCGTTGTTTCCAGATGGTGTATATAAACAAGTGAAAAGTTTGTTCTTGTAGCGATGTGGGAGGTGAACAAAATAACTAGGTATCTACAGTCCTTTTTATCAACATAAAACTAATGTAGTTTTCGCCAAAGCCAAACGCAATTAACTAGCGGGCATCCTTTTGGGTTCAACTAAAAACAAAAGCGGAAGGATACTAGTTTGCTTACCTATTGCTACACCTTTAAGAACCACTTTTGTAAACACATCCAACTCCCATTGGTGTTCGTTTCGGCTTTATACAACCGGCTTATTACTTATTCGGTTTTGGGCTTATGTTTCATAGTTATAGCTTATTTTGAAATTTTTCGGCTACTATAAGTTCATAACATAATGAGCTTAAATAAGCCAGAAGTTTTAAAAATAAGCCACAAAAGCGAGCTTAGAAACATAAGCCCAAAACCAAATAAGCCATCAGCAGCTATATAAGCCGAAACAAACACCAGGGTGTTTGTTTATGCTTATATTTGACTTATAAGCTTATTTGTTTTACGGCTTATGTCTCATAGGCTCACTTTTTGTGGCTTATTTTCAAGCTTTTCGGCTTATATAAGCTCATTATGTCATGAACTTATACAAGCCGAAAATTTTCACAATGAGCCACAAAAAGAAAGCTTATAAATATAAATAAGCTTATAAAAATATTGCATTTATTGAGTTTTTCATATACCAATAAGCCAGTAGGCCTATTGAACATGCTGTATCAAACTTACTTGGGTGTTTTTACTTTTACTTGGATCCTGTCAAACTTAGAATGTGTCGTGCCTAATTGATAACGTGATTGTACTTGACTTTGGTTCCATAATCTCTTGGAGGAGAACCAAAACAAATTGAATTTGAATGGTCACCTTGTTTAACACAAGAGTATCGAATAGTCCTCTGCAATCTGTGCCTCAATGTTGGTGACGCACGCCCACCTTAATAGTGGAGACTGCAATATGCATTACAGATTCACAGTAAAAAAAATTACTTTAATAAACGATCTACTTAGATAAAAGGATGAAGAAGCAATGATATAGGTAAAACCGTAAAACATATGTTGCTATATAGAAGTCAATCAGTGAACTTAGGTACATAGTTGATTTCATCTCTGTTAAGCTAAGCAAACAAAGAAACTGCTGGCACCAACACAATAGGTCCAACGCTAATTCTTAAATTTCGCTAATCGAAATACTTATATAAGTGTACGATAGCTGAGAATGATTTTCATCATCACGTTGAAATGTAGCAGTTGTCCCTCCACATACTGAAGTCACAATTTCAGTGTATGTATCTAACGGATCCCACACAAGGCAGACACAGCTTGCATAAGGTAAGGCTTTAGCTTTTCAGCAGATTTCCAAAGTACTCCTTCCCCCAATTCTCGAGCTACCGGCAGAACTCCCTAAGTAGAGGAAATAATTGGTCAAAATAATTCAAGGAAAACAAGGAAGAGAATTAAACGTGATTAATAAAGGTATCGTAAAGCTGTTACCTCACTATGTTTTTTAACACTAGCCAGTAGTGGTTTGAGCAACTCAACTGAAACTTCTTCACTTTCTTTCAAAACCAAGACCATTATAGTTTCCATATATAAAAATATGTCTCCACGATGATAGTCCCTGAAATAAATCCCAACTGATGATGGCATAATCTACTGCATACTTATTAGTTATTACTTATTAGCATTAGATAAGTTAAATACATAAACGCATAATACTCAAAGAGCTATAACACACCTTATTGATCTCAGAAAATGCTCAAACATCCTCACAATCACAACATCGCATTCAATATCAAGCATAATCACAAATGCTTTGGTTTTGCAAACATTTTCAAGAACCGAGAGCCTCTTGTTATAAGATCGGTTGGACTGATCAGCTAAACCCTCAAAGGAAGACACAATCAACTGAAAGACAGCCTATTCATACGCAAGAGATTAGAATGCGAAGAAGAAAACAAAAATAATGTGAATGGTGCCATGTGTACCCTCATTTGGTCATCATCGTAGGGTGCATCAGGCGCTGTAATCCTCACAATCTCACACATGCACGAGGCAACTGCAACGTTCACATCGACGTCTGAATGTCTTAATAGATCTTCATGAATCAGCGCCTTCATTGAAGGTTTGAGTGCATGTAGCATCGATATTTCGTGATTGGTCACCTACAAATAGAAGATTTTTCCTGCTTGCTGAGGAGCACATACAAAAGAAACAAATCAGCTGGCTAAGTACTTAGCATAAATCTCTACAATTTAATAAAACTTGAACGAACCTGTTATTTGTTTATACCTAATTGACAGCTATGCCTAACAACCACAACTTTCCTACAACAACCACAACAACAACCATACTCAAATCCCACCGGAGCGAGGTATGGGGAAGGTGGGATGTAGACAGTCACACCCCTACTCGAGGGTAAATAGACTGCTTCAGAAAGACATCCGACAAGTGTGAGTGCAACAAAAAGACAAGTGCGAGTGCAACACCCACAACTTTACTGTGAAGTGATTATAGAAAACATTGCATAAAAAGTGTCACGCATTCAATCCCGTTTAAGAATTCCAAGGAGATATAACATGCCATACAACTAAACCTATTTATTTACTGCTATTAACAACCATACTAACCTTACAACCACACCATCACTTATACGACTCTTAACATGTTAAGAATAGTCATACCAAGCTACGGAAACTATTTATTTACAGCTATTAAGCCTTCCACCAAGTTTCTTTGAGTCTAAATATTCACCTCTAAACGCAAAATACTTTCTCCACTTAAAAACTACACGAAATGAGTGGTAGCTAATCAATTGCTAAATATTGTCACTGCACTCTTTGGTTCCTAAATTCACATCAAAGCAAACATTGTCATCTAAATGTACCACAAATACGTCAAAACGGGTGCAAAAATAACTAGCTAATCTAAACAACTTTCAAAAAGAAACTCTTAAATTCTTGACCCCCGCTGTTTGACAAACTTCTATAGTTGATAACTAGCTAATCCAAATGTACCACTCACCTACACTTTTTGACGAACTAGTTATTCAACTAGCATCCGACTACACTGCAATTACTTACCTCATTGTAGATAAATCTTTAGGGGGCGATTTAGATTCCGCAATTTAAACTTCGTATCCTTTTTATAAGCAGTTTGAACATTTCCACATCTTAGGGGGTGTTTGTGTTAGCTTATTTACTCAGCTTGTGTAGATTTTTAAACGCTTATAAGCCCACTTTTTTTTTACTTATGAGGTTATCAAATTGAGGTTATGACTTCCATAAGCTAAAATTTATTTCGGGTAACCATGGTTTCCAACCTTTTGGCCAACTAGTCAATGGGGTTTGATCCCACCACCACACAAGCTCAACCAGGGTAAAGCCCTTCCTTTATTGGGTTTGGGAAGGTTGGTGTGGCCACTTTTAGAGTTGTTTGATAAGCTCATAAGTCGAAAAAATGGGCTTATGAACTTTCCAAATTTACATAAGCTATTAAGCCCGGTAAATAAAAACCCCGTTAAGAAACACGTTTTGACTGACTTTAATATATGAATTTCTTTTATCCAAACACTCCAGAGTATCTCAATCATTTAGTGGGTTGGCCTAGTGGTAAAAAGTCTTGACTATCATCACTAAAATGTGAGAGGTCTTAAGTCCAATTACTAAACAACCCTGATGTGGCCACGCCAACAAGGGCAGAGCTAAAAAATTATGGTCAAGGGGGCAAACTTTGATAATTTTTAGAAACTACACTACAAATCGGTTCGTTAGGGGGGCAAATTACAAAATATAGCCATATATTTTTAAAAATGTACACTACAATTTTTTTAGCTAGGGGGCATGTGCCCACCCTACCCTCCTCCTGTCTCCGGTAGTGCACGCCAACTTTCCCAAAAAAGGTAGTGATCTCAAATCTCGTGGATCAGTCGACCAAAAGGTCGGAAACAATGGTCATACACTAGGCTTACAATTTACCAACAAAGGTGATTCAAGGCCGAATACAACATGCAACTAAATATCATACATTATTGTTTAAGCTTATATGTGGCCCTATAAGCTTATTTCATTTCATTGTATATTTTTTATAAGCCCCAAGTTTCTGGCTTATTTTGAGACTCATGAGCTTATATTAGTTTATCATATCATAACAAACGTATATAAGCCCGCAAGTCTCAAAATTAGGGGGTGTTTGTTTCGGCTTATGAAACATAAGCCCATTTGGGCTTATATTTCATAAGCCCTAATTTTTCGGCTTATTTTGAGACTCGTGGGCTTATATAAGTTTAGTATGATATGATAAACTTATATAAGCCCATGTCTCAAAATAAGCAAGAAAATTGGGGCTTATGAAATATAAGCCGAAAAACAAAAAAGCTCATAAGCCACATATAAGCTTAAACAAAAAAGCTCATAAAAAAATTCATGAAAAATAAAAAAAAAGCAAGTTGCCTTACATCGAGAAGAAGAAGCAGGTCATCGGTTAAAGGAGGTGGATTCGAGAGCTTATTTCCAACCTCGATAAGCTGGTGTTCAAGCTCAACATTGTCCTGTTGTATAAGCTCAACATCCATCTTTTTTGCACACTAGTCACACACATAAACAAAATCAGTTGAAACCCTAACAAATGTATATTAAAAACTACAGTAGAATTGAATGAGAAAAATTAGTTACCGAAAGGTGAAATTAGGGCTTGAAATACAAAGAGCTTTTTATCAAAATTCAAAATATATTTTTCTGCCCATGTTCAGTAAAGAAAAGGTGGTTTGTTTGGGGTATAATGGGGAATTTTATGTCATTTATTTTTTAAATTCTTTTGGTAGATTATTAAAATTTTATGAATTGATAAAGTGTGAAGAATTAAATTATTAAAATGTCTAAAAATATTTGAGAAATTTTAATTTATTTGGAAACATTTTTTATAAAAAAAATTTGTTGTAAGGAACCTCCGTTCTTAAAGTGTGGTTAATCGGTCCGAGTTTGGTATTTCATGTTAATATGGGTCAGGTTCCAAGTCGAGTCAAAGGTATAAATTTTTATACCCGAGTCCTGACCCTATTTGATTCGGGTTAGTCTGAGTCCGGTTCCATTCCAGTTTAGGTAAACCCAATATGAGTAAAATGATAATAAAATTGTTTTTTTTTTTACTCGATGAATAAAAAAATTTAAAAAATATATATAGTCTAAAATAAAAAAGCTATTGGTAAATCGGGTCAACCTAACCCAAGATACCAAAAACTTCCAACATCGATACCCGACCTTATGTAGTATTAAGTTACTCAGGGTTGACGCCCGAATAAATTATTTTGACCTGAGTAACTAGACCCGAATATGGCTTAATTGGGTTAAGGGGTCGGTTCGATTTTTTGACAACTCTTTATCCGTCACACCTTAAAAAATTGCCAATAATAAACATAATGACGATTCAAAATATTAAAATTTTTTTTTGTAACCAAAATGCTAAGGTATTTTTAAATTTCGAAATTTTTAAATTCTCAAAATTGAAATATTCCAATAATTTGAATTTCGGAATTTCAAAAAATTACGAACTCAAACGCCACCTAAGTGGCGTTCGCTTAGTACATTTGAAATTCTAAAATTTTAAAATATTTGAGACAATTTTAATTTTTGAAGATTTAAATTTCATAATTTAAAATACCTTCCGCAAACATTGTTTGACAAAAATTCAGACTATGATTTAAACAAAATGGACCTTATTTTTATTATTGCAATCTTTTTGAATGACGAATAAAGGTGTCAAAAAACCTGACTCGACCCAGCCCTAAACCCGATTAAGCCTATTCAAGTCGGGTTACTCGGGTAAAAAAAATTATTTGGCTTATTTAGGTCAACTCAAGTAGCCTGAATACTAAATAGGATCGGGTATCGGGTTTAAATTTTTTTGCTAACTCAGGTTCGGGTCGACTCCATTAACCCGAATAAAGAATTTTTTTTTATTTTTTTAATATAAATTTTCTATTTAAACGAGTATAAAATATGCCATTTTATTACATTTTACACATATCTAGGTTAGCGCGAACCCGAATGAACCCGATCTGAGTTGTCACCTACCCAAATTGACCCGAACTTGAGCGATCTTAATTCAGATTGGGCCGGGTATGAAACTTTTAGCGTTGACCCGAATTGACCCACACCCGACTATTAATTCATATAGGGGCAGGTATGAAACTTTTAGCATTGACCCGAACCCCGACCCGGCTAACAAAAAACAAGAAAAATAAACAAAAAAAGGTATTTTTGTTTAATTTGGTCCTTTTATAACAAAATGTTTTCAAGTAAATTAAAGTTTCTCATTTTTTGAGGCAATCTAATTCTCCTTATTTTGGTAATTTATAAAATTTTAAATTTCTTCATTTGAGATACCAAACATAATATTAGAAGAATTTAAAATGCAAATGCCATTAAATTCCTCTAATATACCCCAACCAAACGCATCCTGAGGGTAAATTACACCCTGAAGCATGCTCCGTTCACCCATTTGGTCCCCGTGGGTTTTTTTTTTTTATTTTTTTTTTTGTTTTTTTTTTTTTTTTTTTTGTGTTTTTTTTTTTTGTTTTTTTTTTTTTTAATTTTTTGTAATATTTTTTTTTCTTTTTGTTTGTTTTAGACATCGGTGAAAATGGTCACAAAAGTGGTTATTTTGGTGCGCTCTTGGTCCAAACACTAGTTGTCGTTATTTTGTTCGTTAGTTAACTTTTCCTAGCTATTCCAACAACACCTAAACCAACACCACCACCCATTACCACAACACCTCCACCGACTCCATCACAGCCCTCTAAGAAGCCATCACCTTTAGCTACTACCATTAAGCCTCTTGAGCTTATTTTCTCAACACCACCCACTTTTCCTCATCCCTTCTTGGATGAACTAGAGGATCTACCACCAAGAACTTCCAATCCTCCTCCATTACCATCATTTGAATCAATCGAGCAAATCGCTCGTCAACCTCCTCCCATACCGGATATTATGGATGTTGAACCACCACCATACTTCCTTCCAGATCAAACCTTCCAAGCAATAGACCAATCCTTATAGATTAATTGTCCACCCCCACAACCAACACGCCACGAGAACATGTGCGATAGAAGTGGTTATTTTGGTGCGTTTTTAGTCCAAACACTAACTATCGTTATTTTGTTCGTTAGTTGACTTTTCCTCGCTCTTCCAACAACACCTAAGCCTAGACCACCACTCATTACCACAACAGGTCCATCGGCTCCATCACAACCCTCTAAGAAGCCATCACCTTTAGCCACTACCATTGAGCCTCTTAGGCTTATTTTTCAACACCACACACTTCTCCTTATCCCTTCTTGGATGAACTAGAGGATCTACCACCAAGAAGTTCCAATCCTCCTCCATTACCATCACTTGAATCAATCGAGCAAATCGCTCGTCAACCTTCTCCCATACCGGATATTATGGATGTTGAACCACCACTATACTTCCCTCCACATCAAACCTTCTAACCACTAGACCAATCCTTATGGATTAATTGTCCATCTCCACAACCAACACGCCGCGAATGCATGTGCGATCATTGCCAACACTCCCAAGTAGTTGCTTATGAAGTACGGAATGACATGTGTTTTCATTCTTAACCATATACTAGACCGCCTTAACACCCTCACCTACCAAAAATACCCCTAGATCTTTGGGGACGGGATGCAAGCATAATAAGATCTACTTACTTTTAGTATTGTTATTTTTTAGTTTCTATTATTTATTATTTAGAACTTTATTTTATAAGAACTAGCTATGTTTTTATTTTTACTTGTGATTGTATGTGGTTTACAACAACCACCTTTCATTAGTTTACTTTTATTACATAGCTTAAAGTTCTATATTTTGTGATGGTTTGTGCAACTTACTGTCATTTTTTGTGCTATTTCTAATTATTATGGTGTGTTGGATGATTTCCTAAACATATCCAATTCCCCCCCATTTATTATTTTGACACTAACTTTGTTTTGTAGTAATTGTTTGACCACCTCTAAAGATCTAAGGGGACATTTCTAGAATACTACCTATATTGGCACTAACCATTGTTTTGTAGCTTTAAAAGCTATTTTGATTTTTTGACGCCCTTATTAACGGAGAGCAACCATCAAGGGGGAGCATACACTTTAGTTAGTTTTTATTCGACGCTCTATTTGTTTTGACAAAAAAGAGGAGAAGGAAGTAAAAACTCAAATTTTAAACTTATAAATTTCTAATTTCTTATGTTTTGTTATCAACAAAAAGGGAGAGATTGTTAAAACAAATAAGCCGTAAAAACGTTTATTTATACTTTACGATCTTTTTATATTTTGTCGGTAACAAACGTAAAATCATATTAATTAAAAGTCTTATAAGTTTTAAACAACACATGACTTGTTGTCTATAAGCTATTTAAACGCATTTGTGTCTTTTGATCATTTGTGTCAAATACATTTCTAATATGTTACTTATAAATCATCTTTACAAGTGTCTGCACGTTTATAGAAATAACTTGTACACTCTTCTTTTTATAAGAAAAACAAGTTTACTTCCATTTTTGGCAAAATTACACAAGTATTATATTTTGTAAAAATTATTTTTACAAAACAAATTTTTACCTCATTCATGAAATCACACATAAGTTGACTTTTGGAGACCTTACCAAATCTAGATATAATCTGTGAAATATGCATTGGATTGTGTAAGATATTGTGTCAAAAAATCTTTTTAAATCCGTATTGTCAATCTTGACCAGCGGATCCTTTGGATTACACTGGCCGGATCCCTTCCAAAGGGATCCGCTAGAACCGCGGGTTCAAACCTTATTTTGCCTATAAATAGCATGCCAAAATTCACCAATGACTCACACATTTCTCATACATTCATACTTACATCACTCTCATATCATTCTAGCATTAGTTCATTGATAATTTCATTGTTTTACATATTTTTTTAGTGATTTACTAACCTCTTTGTTGAAGAGAAGATCACTACCTATTGCATACAAGGCCCTCAAGCTTCAAGCTACCTGTTGTTAGTCTTCACCACCATACCAAGATCATATCATTGTTCTTAACATCGAAATTCATTCATATACATTGTTATTTCAAACCATACATCCTTGTAAGTTAAGGATCGTGTAGATTGTAACCCTTGCCCTTTTCGTGTTTTGAATATTCTAATTTAGTCCTTCGACTATTTGACGTTTGTCAGTTTATTCAGAAATTGTACCGTGTTGACGGTGGTGAATTTATGAAATATGAAGCATTTTATCGTTTATTGTTTATAATAAGCCTTATACACAATATAAATTATAGCCGAGTTGTGGAATCACGCCATAGTTGGGGGTGGCCAGGTTGCGATATACAAATAGTTTCATGAAGTGGCATAGTAATTCTTCACATTAGTAACCCCAGAAGGTAAGAGGATTAAAAGGTATGTGTATGGCCTTGCTCTATAAATTCGAGGAATGGTAGCAGCAACAGAGCCAAAATCATCCAAAAGGCTATGCAAGATAGCTGGCACATTGACTGATGAAGCCCTTAGGAACGGGACAATAAAAAAAGAACCATTAGAAGATAGGAGAAATGAGGGGAGAAGGGCTGGCAAGGATAGGAATGGAAGGGACGATAACAAGAAGACTAGAACGGAAAATGCTTTTGCTACAACCGCAAACCCTGTTAGGGGAGGATACACGGGTACGACACCTAGGTGTACCACCTGTAACTATCACCAATCACTTGAGACACCTTGTCGCATTCCAAGGACATTTTGTTAGGGATTGTAGAGTGGTGCCTAGGAATGTGAACCCCATCAATGCTAGAAACCCAGTTGCTAGAACCTGTTACGAGTGTGGTAGTACCGATCATATCAAGGCAGCATGTCCTAGGTTGAATCAGGCTCAAAGGCCAAGGGGAAACCATCAGAACCAAGTCGTGGCTGTTAATGGGTCAGGGTCGTGGGAACCAAGGGAACCAGGCAAGAGGAAGGGCATTCATGTTGGGAGCAGAGGAGGCTCGCCAGGACCCGAACATGACAGGTACGTTTACTCTAAACGATCACTATGCCACTACCTTATTTGACTCTGGTGCCGACTATAGCTTTGTTTCCACTACTTTTATACCTCTGTTATGACATAGATCTCAGTGATTTAGGTTTCAGTTATGAGATTGAGATAGCTAGCGGGCAGCTAGTAGAAATCGATAAGGTCATTAAGGGTTGCAAATTAGAAATAGAAGGTCATATGTTTGACATTAACTTGATACCCTTTGGAAGCGGGAGTTTCGATGTGATCATAGGAATGGATTAGTTGTCTGACCATAAGGCTGAGATAATTTGTCATGAGAAAGTAGTGAGGATACCACTACTAGATGGCAAGGTGCTTAGAGTATTAGGAAAAAAAACCCAAAGAAAAGATAAGGCAATTAATGAGTGCTAAGGCTAAAGAGAAGAAACAAGAAGAGATCGTGGTAGTGAGAGATTTTCTTGAGGTATTCCCGGATGACCTATCTGGATTGCCCCCAGTTCGAGAAGTCGAGTTTTAGATTGAGTTAATCCCTGGAGCAACGCCGGTTGCAAAGTCTCCCTATCGTTTGGCACCTTCTGAATTGGAGGAGTTGTCGAGACAACTCAAGGAACTCCAGGACAAAGTTTCATTCGACCAAGCTCTTCACCTTGGGGAGCACCGGTATTGTTCGTTAAGAAAAAGGACGGATCCTTTAGAATGTGTATTGACTATAGAGAACTGAATAAGTTGACCATTAAAAACCGTTAATCGGGGGGGGGGGGGGGGGGGGGGGGGGGGGGGGGGGGCGGGGGGGGGTGGGGTGGCGGGGGGGGGGGGGGGGGGGCGCTGGGGGAAGGGGGATGAGGGGGTACGACGATGTTTGATCAACTTCAAGGATCGCAATACTTCTCTAAGATAAACCTTAGGTCCGGATACCATCAGCTGAGAGTGCATGAGAACAACATTCCAAATACCGCGTTTAAAACTCGTTATGGACATTTTAAGTTCACAGTATTGCCATTTTTGTTTGACTACCGCACCAACGATAGTTATAGATCTGATGAACCGAGTGTGTAGACCGTATCTAGACAAGTCTTTGATAGTGTTCATTGATGATATATTGATTTACTCTAAGACTCGGGAGGAGCATGAAGAGCATTTAGGATTGGTATTTGAACTGCTCAAGAAGGAGAGACATGTATTTTGGCCAAGAGTATTCTAAGTGTGAATTCATGGTTGTGAGAAAGTACATTTACTGGGCATGTGATTAATAGTGATGGGATTCATGTAGACCCTAGTAAGATTGAGGTCGTTAAGAATTGGGAATCCCCTAGAACTCCGTCTGAAGTCTGTTCATTCTTAGGATTGGCAGGGTATTATCGTAGATTCATTAAGAACTTTTCTAAGATAGCTAAACCGCTTACTGTCTTTACTCATAAAAGTAAGACCTTTGATTGGGGTAAGGAACAGGAGAATGCGTTTCAAACTTTGATAAGTTGTGTAATGCACCTGTTCTAGCTCTCCCCGATGGACCAAAAGATTTTGTGGTATTATGTGATGCGTTCGGATTAGGATTAGGTTGTGTGTTGATGCAAAGAGGTAAGGTGGTAGCTTATGCATCTAGGCAATTGAAAATCTATGAGAAGAATTTCACCACCCATGATTTGGAACTGTGTGCGGTTGTGTTTGCACTTAAGATTTGGAAACATTATTTGTATGGGACAAAGAGTGTCATATATACGGATCATAAGAGTCGCCAACGCATTTTTAGTCAGAAAGAGTTGAACATGCGATAACGTCGCTGGATAGAGCTTTTTAGTGATAATGACTGTGAAATTCGCTACCATCCTGGTAAGGCCAATGTAGTAGCTGATGCGCTGAGTAGGAAGGAGAGAGTGAAACCTAAGAGAGTTAGAGATATGAATATGACCCTTTAGTCGAGTATCAAGGATAGGATACTAGCGGCTCAGAAGGAGGCGTCTGATGAGTCTGCAGGATTGCAAAGAGGTATAGATGAGATTATTGAACTTAGGAGTGATGGAGCGTTGTATTACCTGGATCGAATATGGGTTTCTTTGAAGGGTGATGTGAGAACCCTAATAATGGACAAGGCCCATAAGTCGAAGTACTTTGTACATCCAGTAGCTGAATAGATGTAATTATGACCTTAAGATAGGTAATTGGTGCCTGGGTATGAAGAAGGACATGCTGTGAAGTGAGTAAGTGTTTGACTTGTTTGAAGGTCAAGGCTGGGCATCAAAGGCCGTCTGGCTTGCTACAGCAACCTGAGATTCCCGAATAGAAATGGGAAGGGATAGCAATTATAACACCCCATGTTTTAGGGTCATTTACGACGTCAATAAATTCACTACTTACTTTTAGTATTGTACGCGTTTGCTTTAAATCGTAAACGTTAAGTTAAATCGCGTAAGCTAAAAATTATCGTTCAATGTAATCGGGCATCAAACAATTAAATGTTTACATCAAGCAAGTGTTAAGTAATTATTTTGAGAATAATTATTAACTTGGTTCATTGTATTTTTATTGGTTACGTAAAACGTTTACGTTTCGCGATAAAATACGTTTAGGCATACCCGGAACCACAAAAACATTTCTACGCTTCAACAAATACCCAGGTTTATACCCAATACCCAAAGTATTATAAAAACTTACTCCCATAATATATAAATATATATTATATATAAAAATAATATATTCTATATATATATATATATTAATTATATATATATATATATATATATATATATATATATATATATATATATGGACGTCCCATATATATAGGAAGCAAACCAAGACATTTAAATTACAAGTCTTACACTTAATAAAAGAAACTACAACTTATACTTTCATAAAAAATGCAAGTATTACTTTTATTATCCAAGATATATAAAACATCAATAATATGATAAAACTTTCAATTACGAGAACGTGTTCGAAAGAATCGCTAAAAACGGCGCTATAACGAATAAGATACGACAAAAACGGGTTTTACGTTAATTAAACGCGTTATAAAAGAAGTTTTATAAAAACAAGTTATAAAATACTTCTGATATATAGAGTTTATTATTTTTCAAAGATAGCACTTATTTTTATGATTCCAAAACATTTCAAATCATAATTTTTGGATAAATAACGAAGGAGTTATGAATTACGCGAGTTTATATACTTTAATGTATAAAAATACTTTTATAAAACTATTTTTATAAAAGTTACTGTTCATCTCAGACATGAACATTTTGAAAACACCATTAATATGATAGAACTTTTAATAACAAAGACGTGCTCGAAAGAATCGCTAAAAACGGAGCTATAACGAATAAAATACGACATTTACGGGTTTTACGATAACTAAATCTATAAAAATAATTTTATAAACTGTTATGAACAGTAAAAGTACTGTTCACCAGTAGGTCAAAAATATGAAAATGTAATATTTTGATAACTCGTCTTAATACGAAAGCGTGGACATAAGAAACGTAAGAAACGGGCTTAAAACGAAGAAATCGCGTCGTTTTTGCTATTGAGATATTTATAAACGTTTTAACTTTATAAATATGATTTCACAAACACGATTAGATGGTGATGTAGCTATATAGAATTGTATATGGCATTAGTTAATCAATGTGCTTAGTACTTATACGACCTACGTTTAATTAGGTTGCATTCCGTCATCTCCGTGACGCATTTTCTGTTGTATTTGGATTATCATTAACTCAAGGTGAGTTCATAGCCCCACGTTTTACATTTTAATGATTTACAAGTTTTATGGTGAGAAACATATGCATGTTTTATAAATGGACACAAGTGGACATTTTACATTAGGATTACATGTTTGCCTAAGTAGCAATAACCCTGTCTGGGCCCATTATCATGAACTGTTAATTACTAGGATTGTGAGCGCGAATGATATGAATAGATCTATTGGGATTGAAATCCCCGTTCGGGTGATTAGCTATCACTAGACAAACGAACGTATACCATGTCGGATATAGGATGTTGCGGGTTAGAACATCATCACGGGTAAAGTTGGCAATTTATATTGCATTTCATACATGTCGAGCTTCAGTGTCATGAGCTTAGGAAAACGTAATTACATTTTGTATATCTGTTATGGGCTAGAAATCTTTGTATTTTGAACAAGTGAACAAGTGAAGCTTCGGGCTTTTGTAACAAACAATTTGTTAAATCCAATGTATCAGTTTTAAACGGCTTTTAATGGTCGTTCTTATATATATCTTGTGTTATTGATCTATGAAGTACCACCCCCAACCCATATTCCGCTGCGACCCAATTTGGGGGTGTTACAGATTGGTATCAAGAGCCAAGGTTATAGAGAACCAGGTCAAATGTTTTTGCTGGACTATAACCGTTTTCAAACATTGCATTCATACAAAGGGATTTTCACGGGACATATATACATACACTACTTGTTGCATTAGTTGGTTAAGACTAGATGCACTTAGGATTGATATACATGTTATGGTATAAATGTATATTACTATAAGAGTCTTATATTAAATACTAATATAAGCTATTTTTGATTTTCAGATACAGTCATGTCAGATTCTGAGGATTCCACGGTTACATACACTGCTGTGTCCAGCCCATTTGCGGATTTGCCAGATATCGGATCACCGGGAGTCGATGGACCACCCGTGATGCTAGAGGACCCATATGCCTATGTGGTAGCTGCTTTTCAGGCCCCGCCATCTCCTGATTATGTGTCGGGTCCTGAGTACCCACCTTCACCAGAGTTTGTTCCAGAGCCTGTATACCCGGAGTTCATGCCACCAGAGGATGAGATACTTCCAGCTAAGGAGCAGCCACTACCTGCTGCTGTCTCACCTACTGCTGATTCACCAGGCTATGTTCCTGAGTCAGATCCTGAGGAGGATCCGGAGGAGGATGATGATGAGGACCCTGAGGAGGATCCTGCCGATTATCCTGCCGACGGAGGAGACGATGGCGATGATGAGGATGAGTCATCCGATGATGACGAGGATGAGGATGTTGATATTGAGGGGGATGAGGAGGAGGAGGAGCACCCAGCTCCTGCCGACTCTACAGCTGTTGCTTTACCAGCTGTTGATCAGGCCCCATCTGCTGAGGAGACTGAGCCGTTTGAGACCGACGAGTCTGCGGCCACACCACCACCACATCCTGCATACCGGGTTACTGCTAGGATATCGATCCGAGATGAGCCACCTACACCATTTTGGTCTGATACAGAGGTTGCCAGACTCCTTGCTATACCTACTCCACCACCATCACCACTTTCCCCATGGTCATCACCATTGCCTCAGATTCCTTCTCCACCACTACCCCCGATACTATCACCACTACCAGTATCACCACCACTCCACCATCTACACCAACCACCAGGGTTTTGTGGGGTTGAAAGATCTGTTTAGGGTTTGTGTTGAAGAGGACAAAAAAATGCAATAGAGAACAAGCATGGAGTTTTGAGGGTAATTTAGGAAAAGTAAAATTTCAACGGACTTTTTTATGGTCATAAATGGGATTAGTGGATTATGGAATGTTGGAAATTCGTTTAAAATATTAATTAAGTGGTTTTGATAATTTATGTTTAAGTTTTAATTACAAATGCAAAAACGATCAAGTGGACAGTGTCAGTTGCATGGAGATTAAAAGTATTTACTCCGTATCATAAATCATAATAAATGTATATAAAGTTAAGAGTTTGTTACGAGTGCAATTATGTAAAGTTTCATTAATAGTAAAAAAATTCAAGAGTTAATTAGTGGTAATTCAACCGCATAATTTGGTGAGTCTCCACATGACAGACCAAACACCTCATTCAAGACTTGCTGATCGAACCAAACCCACCCAACTTTTTCAATAGTTTGGGCTGCTATGCGACCAAGGAAATTGTTTAAAGCCATAGGTTATATTTGAGGCCCACATCCTCTCTAAATAGCTTAATATTATGATGGCTCCTCAAGTTTCATACTTTTTATGCATTAATAGAGATGTGAGAAAACCACATCATGATGGTATTTTAATTAATTAAAAATAATTAAAAAAACGATATTGTTTATCTGTCCGGTCGGATTACGAGGGTTTGGTGCTAGTATGGTTTGTTAAGAGAGAGAAAGCTGAGGTGTCGCTGATGGTGTCCAGTCTGATTTGGTCACCTGGTTTGGTCGGATTACTCTTAGGGGAGTGGTTTACAAATTAAGTGGTTACATATAAAACCACTTAATTAAGCCACTTATTGGGAGATGAAACTTTAAAAGCTTCCCCAATTAAGATGCGTTAGGGGGTTTGGGCCCACTTTAGCCTTCACACTAAGAAAAAAAGATACAGCCCATTAGTTCTTATTTCTAGAGCACCTACCAAGCCATTTCGTCGTGGTATTGTTGGAAAAAATGTTGTCACCCGCATCACAATTTTTTATAACAATAGATAATTCCATCATAATACCCTGTAGAAACGCCCAGCACTTCATAACACCACATTTCAGGTGCCTGTCCGTATACCCTTGGACTCCACATTTCTGGTGAATTCTCACATCTCAGGAGCCCGTTATAAAGCGGATGGCATAAATAACAAGGCACAACCACTTCCAAAGAAGTATATAACTATAAACTAGATTTATAAATGACTCGAAAAACAAAACAAAATAAATCTATTTCTCTTCCGAGCCACAGACCGAGATATTAAAATCATCACAAATTAGCCTGAAGGTTTTCAGACATAATGACTCTCATAAAAATCATCATCCTAAGGGTCGTAATCATCATTCCCGTTTTGTTGACCATTATTATTCCAACAAGTTAAAAGTACCATATCCACTAGCATTGCCAATTTTTGAAACTTTTGATGCATAAAAACTGCATGTTCATCGCCCACATCTTCCCTTCACTATCACTATCGTCGCAATACCCCAAGAGATACAACCTTAGGTAAACGCATTCCCTGGGGTGTCAATCATCCACAAGAGTAAGATTCCCATCTATAATTCTTTCTACTTTATCATTCATTCAACTATAGAATAGTACTAAGTGACTACTGGGTGCCACATGTAATAATCCGTGATCAGACAAGGACACGCAAAATTAAGCTCCCCTCCCCAGCCGACTTTGAATTCTCCCTATTTGTACCCAAGTCATCCATTTTCAACCGAATAAGCGCTTAAATGGTTTGAATTACTAACCACTTCTAGACATCTCAGCTTGCTTATTATTTACTTGTTTGGATTAGGGGGGCCACTAGTTTTTGCCACTATTCTTATTAGCTACATGTCAATCAACTGTTAAGTTGGTTAAAAACCCACCATTGGTCGCCAACATTAACGCGACCACTCATCAGTTTGTCTAGGATTCTTCAATATTCTTTACCACAATCCGTGAAGATATTCTTATGACACCTCATCCCTAACGTTGACAATACCTTGCAACAACGAAACACGGCAGTTGAGGTTAACACTCATACTCAACACATATAGTACACTGATAAGTGTAGAATACATTGTGGGGTGAGGGGGATCGAAAAGAAAAAAAAAAAAAAAAAAAAAAGAAAAAAAAAAAAAAAAATAAAAAATAAAACAAAGAAAAAAAAGAAAGAAAAAAAAAAATAAGAAAAAAAAAAAACCACATATCCATTACACAACTAACATACCACCCAATTTAACCCAAAACAACATAAAGAAAAACCAAAAAAAAAGAAAAAAAAAAATACAGAAAACGAATAAAAAACTTGTATGTTGTCCTGCGCCAACCCAATGCTGGTGTAGTTCGCCAAAAATCAGCATAGAAAGTGTAAGTGTTTTGTGTGAGTCCGTTTGCTTGGAAAAATATAAAAAAAACACAAGAACACAGAAAAAAAAATTACTTGGGTTTGGGTTCTGGGATGGCAGCAAGGCACGGACACGAAGAATCAGAAGATTTCACAAGCCGAAGCTAGAAAAGTCAACTTCAGTCAAATCCCGTCAAAGAATGGTCAATAAAAGTCACCAAAGAGCCGAAATGCCCTAGTGCCATATGTCCTTTTTATTATCAACCACAAGGCTAATTTTTGCAAATCCCCGAAAGATATTTTATAACTTTAAAAAACAAAGAAAAGAAAGAGAAGGACCACTTGTGCAGACACCCAAACTTCAACAGCTTTAAACTGTCGAGAATAAGGGCGCCAAAGGTTTACTATTACACCTTCCTTCCCCGAATTTCACCATCCAGGGTAAATCAAAGGATTAGACCAAGCATTACAAAGGGTGCTTAGGCAATTCAATGAGCTCACTAACCACAAATGAATTGGACAAATCAGTCTTTATCAAGGGATTACTTTAACCTCCCCAATCAAAGGGCCGTGGCGTCAGCATTGGGTGGGGGGGGGGGGGGGGGGGGGGGGGGTGTTTTTGTAGGGTGAGGAAATGGGGTTGTGTGGTGGGTGCAAGTTTAAAGGTGTTGAGGATATGGTGGTTAGTTGAGTATACGAGGTGTTGGTGGAGGTGATATTAGAGGAATGTTGTATGGTGGAGTTAGGATAGTCAGGGGCGCGGGGGGGGTTATGGCAAGAGAGGGAGGTGGGGGGGGCCCAGGAGTGGTTAAGTAGGGGGGGAGATAGAAGTGGTTGGAGAGTGATGAATTTTATGTTGGAGTATGTATCGAGGGTGGTTTAGTGGGAGGTAGGTAATACATGTGGATGTGGTGATGAAATTGGGGAAAACGGTGTGGGTGGTAAGAGCAGGTATAAGCAAGATAGAGTCAAAATCAGACATAGACTAAGTAAATAATGTTATGGGTAGTGGCTTCATATTAGGAGTGTTTATACTAGCTAACCCGGTAGCGGTATGCAGGATGTGGTGGTGGTGTGGCCGCAGACTCGTCGGTCTCAAACGGCTCAGTCTCCTCAGCAGATGGGGCCTGATCAACAGCTGGTAAAGCAACAGCTGTAGAGTCGGCAGGAGCTGGGTGCTCCTCCTCCTCCTCATCCCCCTCAATATCAACATCCTCATCCTCGTCATCATCGGATGACTCATCCTCATCATCGCCATCGTCTCCTCCATCGGCAGGATAATCAGCAGGATCCTCCTCAGGGTCCTCATCATCATCCTCCTTCGGATCCTCCTCAGGATCTGACTCAGGAACATAGCCTGGTGAATCAGCAGTAGGTGAGACAGCAGCAGGTAGTGGCTGCTCCTCAGCTGGAAGTATCTCATCCTCTGGTGGCATGAACTCCGGGTATACAGGCTCCGGAACAAACTCTGGTGAAGGTGGGTACTCAGGACCCGACACATAATCAGGAGATGACGGGGCCTGAAAAGTAGCTACCACATAGGCATATGGGTCCTCTGGCATCATGGGTGGTCCATCGACTCCCGGTGATCCAATATCTGGCAAATCCGCAAATGGGCTAGACACAGCAGTGTATGTAACCATGGAATCCTCACAATCCGACATGACTGTATCTGAAAATCAAAAATAGCTTATATTAGTATTTAATATAAGACTCTTATAGTAATATACATTTATACCATAACATGTATATTAATCCTAAGTGCATCTAGTCTTAACCAACTAACGCAACAAGTAGTGTATGTATATATGTCTCGTAAAAATCCCTTTTTATGAATGCAATGTTTGAAAACGGTTATAGTCCAGCAAAAACATTTGACCTGGTTCTCTATAACCTTGGCTCTGATACCAATCTATAACACCCCCAAATAGGGTCGCAGCGGAATATGGGTTGGGGGTGGTACTTCATTGATCAATAACACAAAATATATATAAGAACGACCATTAAAAGCCGTTTAAAACTGATACATTGGATTTAGCAAAGTGTTGTTACAACAACCCAAAGCTTTACATGTTCATTATTCAAAATACAAGATTTAAGTTCATAACAATTATCCCAAAATGTAATGCAACCAAATCTTCCTGCATACGACATCCAAAATATAAGACCACCAATGTATCCCTTGCACCTCGTGCTTATTGATCTCCTGAAAAACATTGCTTAAAACATCAAAATATTGTTGAGTGAATTCATAGGTTTATAAAATGTATAATGTAGGACCGCAAGATTTCCCCATGATAATGCAACAGATGCAAACATCATAAAATGTAATTATGTTTTCCTAAGCTCATGACACTGAAGCTCGACATGTATGAAATGCAATATAAATTGCCAACATTGCCCGTGATGATGTTCTAACCCGCAACATCCTATGTCTGACATGGTATATGTTCGTTTGTCCAGTGATAACTAATCACCCGAACGGGAATGTCAATCCCAATAGATCTATTCATAACATTCGCGCTCACAATCCTAGTAATTGACAGTTCATGATAATGGGCTCAGACAGGGTTATCGCTACTTAGGCAAACACGTAATCGTAATGTAAAATGTCCACTTGCGTCCATTTGTAAAACATGCATATGTTTCTCACCCCAAAACTTGTAAATCATTAAATGTAAAACGTGAGGCTATGAACTCACCTTGAGTTAGTGAATTATCAGTATAAAATCAACAGATTGATAAATGCGTTACGTAAAACATTTGAATGCCAACTAATAATTTTTAGGCAGTATAAGAAAATTATAGTGTACTATGATTATGAATTACACAATGCAAATGCCACAAATATATATATCTTGTAATTTTGTGAGGTGTTTGAACAGATAAATTTATATGTTGTTATAAAGTATCCTTAAAGTTTTATTTGGTTATTTGCGTTTTGTAAAGAAAAAATTTCACAAATCGTCCCTATGGTTTGACCCAAAATCACAAATCGTCCCTAACTCAAATTAAATACACCAAGCATCCCTAATTTTGAAACTAGTAACACACACCATCCCTATCGTTAGTTTTGCTAGTTAAGTGTTAACGGACGGACTCCATACAGCCTTATAACTCACGTGCACGTTTCTAAAAGACACAAACAAACTCCCTTTTTTTGTACCCACCGACACTTCATCCTTTTTATTCAGTTTCTATAAAACTAAAAAATGAATACCAATTCTGATACCCTCAATTCCATATCTTCAGTTTTGTACGTAAGGCAATTCCGATGTGAAAAGTATTTCCCTATACTTCTTTTTCACACCAGTACCCCCAAACATACTGATTTCACCAACCCATTTTAACTTAGTTATAAAAACTGAGCAAACATGTCCCAAGGAGCTCATACCCCATTGATTTCATTAAATCTGAAACTTAACAAACTATATTCCAATTATAATTTAACACCATTCCCACTGTAGTCGGGTGGGTTTTGAAGTTTGAAAAGAAATATGTTATGATATTAGGATCTGGGTTTTCTTGTAAAGAGTACGGGTTGGATTGTTCATTCGGGTCGGGTTATTGTTAAACCGGGACACCAGGTTGTGGGTTGTTGAATGAGGGTTTTGTTTACACTTGAGTTAGTCTAATTGTGGGTTTTTGATGAAGGTGAGATGATTGGGTTTAGTGAAGTGGTGATTTTTTGTTTATGATTTTGAGTGACGCGAGGTGAATTGATTTTTTATTTGTGTTGATCTGTGTTTTTTTATAGATTTAGGTTGTGATATGATGATTTTTTATTTTATGAGGTGATCTTATCTTTTTGAGAAGATAAGAAGGGTTAGGTGTCATTTTTTTATGATTGTTGTTACCAAAATGAAAGAATGCTTCTTTAGTGATGGTGTTAAGCAGTGGAGCGGCGTTGGATGGTTGGGATGGTGGCGGTTGTCGATGGTATTAAATGGTGGTGGTTATGTTTTGGATGCGATGGATATCTTAATGAGACCGATGATATGGGTATTGTTTGGAATCTTTAAAGATCTGTTAACGAACCTAGAAACACAAGATCTGTTAGCGATGGTGGTCGTGGTTGGTTCGTCAGCCACGGTGGTGGTTCGTCAGAGATGATGGTGGTTCGTGAGCGTCGGTGGTGGTTCGAGTAAGATGGGGGGTTTATTGTGGGTTGATGTTGAAGAAGATGCTAGTGCTTGTTCTATGAACTCACCTTGAGTGAGTGAATCAACAATATAAATCACAGAATGATAATGCGTCACGTAAACGTCTGAATGCAACCTAATTAATTATAGGTCGTATAAGAAAATTCCAAACGTGCATATGAATATGAATTACACAACGCAATGCCACACATATATACTTGTAGTGAGGTGTTGAAAATAGATTTATATGTTGTTATAAAGTATCCTTAAAGTTTTATTTGGCTATTTGCCTTTTGTAAATAACATCGTACTATCGTTCGGGCTATCATAGTATAGAGGTCATGTAGTGAACGTATGAGGAGCCAGGACACTTTAAATCGTAAATCCACAACTCGTCAATACGACACCCCGAAGAGGCCTCATATCATTATGAAACTCCCTAGTAATATAGCACTTGGTATATATAAGTTATATGTAAAAATCATAAGGAGAAGGGTTTTGGATACATAAGCATAAAAGTAAATTAAAAACTAGTTTTATGTAGTTATAAGTCCAACTTAAAATGCGCATATCTAACTGTTCATGAAGACGTTGCTGAAGAGGTCATTGAAATGACTAATGATCAAGCTGAAGCACTATCTGATCAAGAAGTGGATGATGGATATTTGGATGATGAACAGGTTAAAGAAAGAAGACTAAGCAAGAGGATTAGAGTTACCCAAGAAGAGATGGTCAAGGATGAAAAGCCAAAGAAAGGCTGATAAAGACCCATTGGTGTCATTGGTATTTGGTAGTTGATATTTTGCTAAGTTTTATGATGTAATAGTTAAGTTGTAACTTTTGGATAGTTATGAAAAGCCTACAAGTTAGGCGATTTTTGACAATCTTATGCATTGTGATCATGCATATTCAAATAATTTGACTTGTGATGGTTAAACAACGTATTTTATGTACTTGTGGGAATGAATCGACTAGACACCTAAAAAAGTGTCAACATCTTTGTGAAATCAAAACACAAACAAGATACATAAATCCTAACATATATTCACTACTAAAATAGAATTTGGGGCATGACCCAAACTATGTACAATTGTTTTACCCAAAAAGATTCTAGCCTAAAACACATGATCCGGAGGTTGGGGAGGATAAAAGAAATAAGTAGTCATATTATTGATATTAAGAGAGAAAAGTGTAGAGAGAGAAAGATGTATATGTTTTCTGGTGAGAGAAACACACACACTTTATAAGATACAAAATGGTTATCCTTATCCTTTTATGGAAGTATAGGAGGGGTATATATAGGCGTATGACCATATGACTATCCTAACTTGACATTATTAGTCCCTACGAGTCACGTCTTACAATATCTAATGTAATTACGTATAAGTCAACATATTTTAAGGCTAACAATCTTCCCCTAATATGTAGACATATGGAATTACTTACAATGTTCCTATTTAGTACAATTACAACACAATAAGGACTTCCAAAGTGCTCCCAATGCTGAAGATGACATTTGTGACTTCATGTCTTGATACTTGTACTCCAGCTTGGATATTCTGTGTCTTTACCTATTCTGGAACAATTTTAGTTTGCATGAGTTGAATTAACTTCCCCCAATTCATGCAACATGTCTTGAAAATCTTTCTTCATAGACTCCTTTTTGACGAAGTTTCTGAATCAGCTTCCCCCCAAACCAACATCCGTATCTTGAGCAGATTCTGAAATTTTGATGTAGTTTAAACGATCTTCTAACATAGACATTTAAAGTGCACAACAGAATTTTGTAGAAGAATCACCTAACCACACTAACTAATACTGCTTCTATACTATATCATAACATTTGGTCTTGGTGAATATCCGTTCGGGGGAACATGCAATAAATCAGCAACACTTTTTTCACGCTTGCAGAATACTTCACACAAACCATACTACGCAAAGTAGTATAAACTACTTTCTCCTGGAAGTTAACCTGATTACATCAAAGTAGCAAGGTACACGTATTCCCCCTAGATGGTTTCGAACTCTCGGAAGCATCATTGACGTGTACGACCATATACTCGAGAAGTTCTTGTCATAAGCAACAGTCTTGAAAAGTTATGAGAGACATTGAAGAACTTTGAAAGATTTTGCTGAGACTGTGAAGTATCATTGACGTTTTGTAGCTTCAGTTATCACGTGAGAAATGCTGATTTTATCTCAACCTTTAAACTCTCTGGCTAACTTACCAACCTCGTATTCTGTCGGCTATTGTTGTGACCAAATGGTGAAGTAAACCCGATATACTAAACTTGAAAATGAAGTAAGATTCCCCAAATTTGTTACTTAAGCTTGCACTATTGTTGATTGAAGAATGGTGCAAGATTAAATCTCTAAGTACTCTATACCCAACATTAAAAGTAATAGAAGTACCACACCTCTTAAACATCCACACCTGCATCAGTACTGTGACACTGAGCACTACAATGTAACTCTTTTAAGTGATAGCTATAACCCGTGAGTACTATAATGAAACTCCTTACATCGGGTATAACTAGATGAGCCAAGTCTCAATCATAACGGTATTTGTTCAAGCAAGTCATGAATCGATAGAGGGGGTTTAAGGAAAAGGGGTAGAAAATAGAAGGAAGTCTCGATGATGAAATAAGTAGACCCCTTCGTGAAACCTACTTCAAACTCAAATAAGGGATACTAGATAAACTTCATGATCACTTGACATTGAAATCTAATTTCTATAGCCGTTTTGATGTTTTAGTGAATCTTTGCTGATCTTTTTTACATCAAGTGTTGTGTTTGTTTTGGCGTTATGAAAGTTGTTTGTGTAACAATCCGTTATTTCAGGTCATTTCCCAACTCAATTAATTCTATTATTTATTTTCAGAGTTTTACGCGTTCGCTTTTAATTATTATCTTATAATTAAATCGCGTAAACTAAAAATCAACGTTCAATGTAAACGGACACCAAACAAGTTAAAGTTTACGTCAAACAAGTGTTATATGATTATTAAGAGTATAATTTATAACATTTCATAATTTATTTTTGTTGGTTACGTAAAACGCTTACGTTTCGCAATAAATTACATTTAAGCATACCCGGAAGCACCAATACCCATCTATACTCAAACAAATACCCACTTTTATACCACTACATAAAAAATAAATAAAACCTTACTATATATTAAGCCATGGCCAGATCTATAGGAATAAAACACAAACACAAATTCAAATTTCACTTTATAATACCACACATGCTTATTTTTCACCAAGGACATCCCTCCTCCTAGGGAGGAGGAGAGCACCTTACACAATGTACCTCATACCACCCTCTTATGCATGGTTTTGGCTAGTATTTTAGGAAATACCTCTAGTATATATAGGTGTACCACACAAGACTTATACACATTTCCAAATTGTCAAGTAAACTCTCAATAAAACTCTCCTAACCTCCAACTAAACCCATGGATGATTTCATATAATTAGGGGGTTCATACATTTGATTTTTCAAGAATACAAGGCTCATTAGTTATAATATCTAAGGTGTTGCAAAGTGGTTTGGAAGATTGGGTATTATTTACAAGGGTTTGTAATCAAGAAGATAATTAGGGTTTCTTAGTTAGGGTTTAATCTTGGGTTTGATTTTTGGGTTTAAGCTTAAGTGTAAGATTGTGTTCTTGATCCTACTACACTTCTATAAGGTTCATTTAAACCCTATATATTTTATTATTCATTTACATATGTTTTCATGCTTGTTATATATGTTAAACACCACCTAGCTTATTTTCATGAAATAATGAGATACTACAAGATATATATGATTTGAATTTATTATGCAAATTGGTAAAATAACACTTAAAATGGAAGTACACATTATATATAAGTGTTAAATAAATTATATGGTTAGGTTATGAATTATTTTATGTTGAAAGTTTTAATTTCAAAAGTTATGAACAAATGATTTTGAGGACACTTACTCATGGACAAGCATCATGGACATATTATAAAGGACTTAAGATATATCAAGTTATGTTATGTATTAAGTTAGAGGACTTGTAATGGTTTAATAAAGTGAAATGTATATAAAACAAGTGTATAAAACTAATTAAGTTAAAACTTGCATACCTACTGTTGGAATTCGTATATAAACATATATATTTTATGTTCTATTTAATTAGTACTTATCACAAGGATCGTAAGCATATAAGAAACTTGAAAAACTGAGCAATAACGAAGGAGATATGGCATTTTTAAGTTTACAATAATTAAATGGATAAAAGTGATTTTATACAAATGCCTACTGTTACAGATCTGATATATAAAAATAAATATTTTATAAATATAGTACTTTTCATAAGGAATCCAAGGACGTAAGAAACTCGAAAAACGAATTTAAAATAAAGATAATACGTTATTTACAAGTTTAAGTTAAAAAGTATTTTTATAAAAATAATTTACTGTTCATGACAGTATAATGTTGGGAAATAATTTTCATAAATAGAGCTTTTAATTACGAAGACGTGGACATAGGAATCACTAAAAACCGAATTAAAACGAACGAGATACAATTAAAATACGATTTTATTTAATAATTTAAATGTTATAAATGTATTTTTAAACTTTCACTTATGTTACTTTCATAAAGTACCAAAAAATCTTATAATTTAAAATTTGATTATACTTTTCCAAATACGAATCCTTACATTGTAAAGAACAAGCGAAAACGGATTTAAATTGAGTAAGTTGTGACTCTTTGGAGAAGTTACGAAGATTAATTATTTATAAAGCAGTTTATATAATTTTTATAAAAAAAAAGTAAACCAAATTATATAATATAATTATATAATCAATAATAATATTAAAACATGTATTATTAACAAACAATCATTGTGAGACAAAACACACTTTATTTTACGGATAACAAACACAAAAACTTTATACAATAAGTACGGTTTGTAAACATTGTTTTGACATTTAAAATAACCATATACTATTAGGTGGTGGTGTAACTATATAACTTGTGATGTAGTATTATTAAGTACATTGTACTCATACGACCTATATTTAATTAGGTTGCATTCGGTCTTATCCGTGACGTTTCCATTCACTTGATTCATATACATCAATTTATTCACTAAGGTGAGTTCATAGCCCCATGTTTTACCATATTAATGATTTACAACTTTTGGGGTGAGAAACATGCATCGTTTTATAAATTGAACGCAAGTGTACATTTTATCATGATTACGTGTTTGCCTAAGTAGCGATAACCCACTGTGCCCATTATCATGAACTGTCAATTACTTTGTGTGAGCGCGAATATTATAAATAGATCTATTTGGAATTGACATCCCCGTTCGGGTGAGTAGTGCTTACTGTGCCGGTTTGCCGGACAACGGACGTATACCATGTCGGATTTGGGATGTTACGGGTTAGAACATCATCAAGGGCAATGTTGGAAATTTATATTGCAATTCATACATGTCGAGCTTCAGTGTCATGAGCTTAGGGAAATGTAATTATATTTTTGTAATGTTTGCATCTGTTGCATTATCACGGGGAAAATCTTGCGGTCCTACATTACATTTTACATAAACCTATCAATTCACCAACTTTATGTTGACGTTTTAAAGCATGTTTTCTCAAGTCAACGAGACACGAGGTGCTAAGCATACATTAGGGATACTCTTTAAGGGAGTCATGCATAAAAGATTTGGAGTCATTACATCTTGGGATATTTGTTATGATCTAAAATCTTGTTATTTCAATGTTGAACAATTTAAGCCGTTGTGCTTTTTATTAAACAATTTCAATAAATCCAATGTATCGTATTTCAAACGACTCTTTTAGAGGCCGTTCTTATATCTTGTGCTATTGATCTAAGAAGTAATGCTCCCGGACATATTATTCCGTTGCGACCCTATTTGGGGGTGTTTTAGATTGGTATCAGAGCCAGGTTATAGAAAACCAGGTCAAATGTTTTTACTTGGACTATAACCATTTTCAAACATTGCATCATACAAAGGGATTTTCATGGGACATTCACTTATACATTACTTGTTGCATTAGTTGAGTATACTAGATGCTGCATGGTTCACATACGTGTTTATAATATATTAAGTATATTATTATGGGTCTTATATATGTACTAATGTAAACTCTGTTTGAGTGTTACAGATCTTCTCATGTCTTCTTCATCCACGATCACCTACACATCTGTCTACACTGATTCCGAGCCAGGGAGAGTCTTTTGGGGAGCTGATGAGGAGCTGTCTGATAGAGGTTATCCACGAGTCATCGTATACGGATATGATGGACTTCCTATGCTGCCGGTAGCCCCGCCATCTCCGGACTATGTGCCAGGACCTGAGCACCCACCGTCTCCCGATTACGTGCCCAGTCTTGAGCACCCACCTTCACCTGTCGAGGTACCATACGTACCTGAGCCTGAGTACCCCGAGTACTTAGCGCCATCCGATGCTGAGGCACCCTTGGAGGACCAGCCTTTACCTGCTGATGCCTTACCTATCGCCTTGTCACCAGGCTATGTGGCAGACTCCGATCCGGATGAGGATCCTGAGGAGGACACTAAGGAGGATCATGCTGATTATCCCGCTGACGGAGGATATGATGATGACGAGACCTTCGATGATGACGACGTTGATGATGATACTGATGACAAGGATGAGGAGCCCTTTGAGGACGAGGATGATGACGAGGAGGAGGAGCACCTAGCTCTGACTGACTCTTCTGCTGTACCTGTTGTTGACCTTGTTCCCTCAGCTGGGGATACAGAGGCATTTGAGACTGATGAGTCTGCACCTACACCCATATCACCTCAGACTAAGGTCCCTTTTGCTTAGACACGTCTCCGTAGGGGGCGGAAGACTGTCAGACTTGAGCCTCCTATGTCACCATCCATAGAGGCATGTATTGTTGAGTATGCTGCCGCACCTACACTACCATCACCACCACCATCTCCACTATCACCTTGGACATCTCTACTACCCCATATTCCTTCACCACCATTACATGTATCGTCTCCACCATTACCCCTACCACCACCTACTGTTGATAGTCCCACTTATGCTGAGGCATCGCTAGGCTATAGAGCAGCTGGGATTAGATTGAGAGCCTCATCACCATTAACTCTTAATCCACTACATCCTTCATCACCACATTTACCACCACCTGTACCCACATCATTACCATTACCATCATCACCACTACCACCACTACCAGCCTCACTATTCATACCACCACCAGTCGACCGTAGGGAGGACGTTCCTGAGGAGGAGATACCACCTGGTTATGCTGTGATAGAGGATACTCAGGATAGACAGACTCAGTTATTTCAGAGTGTTAATGGAGTGGTCGAGGATAGACAGTTTCACTATGAGACAACATGAATGTAGGATTGGGAGGCCCTCGTTTCCCGAGAGGCTTGGGCATATT
>BQNB010027129.1:0-53408 GCA_026074375.1 Tanacetum coccineum | reverse complement strand
ATTGGGGTGAGGAACAGGAATTGGCATTTCAAACCTTGAAGGATAAGTTGTGTAATGGGCTTGTTCTAGCTCTCCCCGATGCGGTCGTGTTTGCACTTAAGATCTGGAGACATTATCTGTATGGGACAAAGAGTGTCATCTATACGGATCATAAGAGTCTTTAGCATATCTTTGATCAGAAAGAGTTGAATAATGCGACAACGTCGTTGGATAGAGTTGTTTAGTGATTATGACTGTGAAATTCGCTACAATCCTGGTAAGGCGAATGTGGTGGCAGATGCCCTAAGTAGGAAGGTGACAGCTTCTTTTTATATAGGTGAATAAATAATTAATATATTATAAATATACTATTACTTATATACCCCAAAAACAATTCAAGTTGCCCTTGAAAAGTTTAAAAGAAAGAAAATCAATAAAATCCGAGGAGTATGATATTCCCGGGTCGTTTATCCCCAACGAGGCTGGACTTGATTATCGGTACAGTCGGAAAGTTGGAATTTGAATGATATTAATGATTAAGAGGATTAGAAAGCTAAATTATCTACTAATATGCAAAAACGATTAAGAAAAACCTAAAAATTATGGAATAAAACTAAAAAAACGAGAGCAAGAGCCCCGAACAAGGGGTCAAAAACCTAAATTCTTAAAAATTAACCCTACAAAGATTTTTTTTACTTCTAATCTACTCTATGTGACTAAAAATGAAGAATAAAAAAGACTAGACTAAAAACGGAGCTAAAACGAGCTCAAAATTGAGAACACAAAAACGTGGTCGAAACCCGTTCTTTAAAAAGTAAAATTTTGCAAAAACGACCCTACGAAAGATTTTTTATTTTTCCTAAGTGAAGATTGATAAAATAAAATTTTCAAAAAAAGAAAAATATTTTTTTGGTTTTTATTTAATTTATTATAATTAAAAAACAGTTTAAAAGAAAATAAATGATAAAAAATATCAAACGATTATAAAAAATTCTGAAAAATTTAGGAAAAATAAGTTAAACTATAAAGATCCTATGAAAAATCTAAAACTGGAAAAACAGCTTATAAATAAGTTGTTATAAGCTTAAAAGTGGCTGTGGGCTTAAAGGCTAAAATGGGCTTATATATTTAATAAAGCAAACCTCTACCGGATGAGCTATTGTAGCACAGCGGTAGAGGTGTTGTTATAAAAGTGTTGGTAGATGGGGTTGAGGTCCCGAGTTCGAGTCTTGCTCACTCGGGGTCTCCCCTAATCCCAACACTTTTATTTCTCATTTTTTACAACTCTTTGAAAAAGCTAAAATTAAGCAACTTTAAAAAAGGAAAAAAATTTATATCTAACAAATAAGCACGTAATAAGCTGAAAGAAAGAAGCAGTTAAGCTAAATTTACACTAAGTCCTAAGAAAATTCTTAACTGTTTGGCTATTTAATGCAAATAAGCAAATGAAAACTTAATATAAGCTAAGACAGACAATAAGCACTCTCTAATAAGCACTTAAGAACAAAAATTAGCAACTAAATAAGCTAGAATGGCAAATAAGCTAAAAAAACTACTAAACACCTAAAAAGCTAAGCTGATCCCAAAAGAGCTTTTTCTAGCTTAAAAATAAGCTACCTAGAGGGACTTTTAGCTTTCTGGCTTATAGGAGCTTAAAGAGCTACTTATAGGCTTTCTAGAAAAGCAAACAGTAATCATTCAAAGCAGATTAATAGAAATTATTATTTAGTTCTTCAGTGTTCTTCTTAGTACTTGTGTTAAGATTCCGCATTAACACATAATATTCATAATCAGTGTTTCTACATAGTCAACTGTATTTATACATCTTGGCTATCATTCTTAATAGGCTGCAGAGATCTATTCAACAAGGGACTCACAAAAAACCATTTAAGCTATCTGATAAAATAGATTTAAAAAGGGGTTTTGACACTAAGACTTAACACTAAAAACTTTGACAGTTTTTTAAGAAACAAGTTAACCAAAAAGTCTTAACTACTTAGACACTTAAAATAGACCCAAAATAAGACTCAAAAAGTGGATTTAGGAAAACTTAAGCTAAGAAGCTTAAAAACTGTTTTTGGGATGACAGTTTCTAAGACCAAGCTAGGACAAATATAAGAACAACTTTTTAAACTTAAAAGCTGAGAAAACTTGTGAAAAACAACTTAAAACAGCTAGCCAAAGTTAACTAAGTGACCCATTTGGTTGAATAACAAAATGACCCGTTTTGAAACACTTAACCCAAACACCTCTTAAACTTTTGAAAGTGGTTTTTTAGACTGATTAAAAGGGTTTTTAAGCAAAGATATTTAAGGACATTTAGTAACAATACCAAGATAAGCCAAGATAAGTAAATTTCAAGCAAAGATAAGCACCTTAATAAGCAAAATAAGCAATAAGCAATTTAAGCATATAAGAAGCATTTTAAAACCAAAAACTCAAAGAGAGGACAATGAAGCATAAGGCAAACACAAGCATAAAGAACTTAAATAAGCAGCAACAAGCAAAAATAAGCACAAGATAAGCATATGAACAGTAACTTAAGCAGTAATAAGCAGTTGCTACAGTAAATAAGCAAAAATATAAATAAAGACTTACAATACCCTTTGCTCAAAACAAGGGTGATAAAAAGTGTCTACAAGCTCTAGCTTGTATTAAGCAAGCTAGTAGGGTCCTATAAGCACTTCCATTGCTTGCTTATCTTCCAATATTTGCTGAGGTAATTTGAGGGGAGGATTTTTTTTTGTTTTTATAAATTTTCTTAATACTTTATATACTTTAGTGGCTTTTTGTTAAAACAGGTTGATTAAATGCCTAAATGAGAGCTTAAAACAACTTTGAGATACATTAAGACAATAAGAAAACAAAGGGATTTAAACTTAGACTTTTTACTTAAAAATCAACTTTTCATTAATTAAAAAAATTACAATACTTGAGAATTTAAAAGTGCATAAAACTAACTGAAACTAAACTAGGTTTTAAAAAAAAAACATACATGCCACAAGGGCTTACAAATGCCCTATTTATACAAGAACCAGGAAGATTCTAGGTCTTGGCCTGTGTTTCTTTGTAGAGAGACTTCAGCTTGTGTGTTTGTTGTGTAAGTGAGCCATAATCACCATCTATGCCGTCCATTTTGAGTAGCCAACAAGCAAATTGATCTTGACCATTGATTTCTTGTCATTTTCTTTTGCCGAATGAGGAGTTGGGATTGCAAGGTGTCCTTGTTGTTTGCTGGGTTGTGGGGTAAGGTGTGGATAAGGTAGACAAGGTGAGAAGAAAAGGTTGTGTTTTTGTCTGTGTGAGGGTGGGGGAGATTGTGTGTTTAGGGAGATAAACAGTATAGGCGGGAAAATTTATTTATATCTGTTTTGGGGAAAACAGGGTAGGGGTTTAGGGAATTGCCACAAATGGTCCTCCATTTTGTTTGTTTTAATTGCAAGACTCGTCCTTTGGTGATACAAGTTTAGGGGGTTGGCAGTTTTGCCCCCTAAACTTGTATATGTTATTTGCAGTCATGGTCCTTGTGTGGTGTAAGTTGAATGTCTTGGCAGAATCAGTCCCTCAACTTATAGTTGGGCTTTTTGCTTTGTATAAAATAGCTTAATGGGTCGACCCGGCCCATTAAATGGGTGCGGGTGGGCCCATTAAGTATTCTTCGGTGTCGGCTCCGGTTTTGACCGTTGACTTTTCCGAGTTGACTTTGACTTTTGACTTTGGCTTTTCCACGTTTTCCATTCCGTGCTCGGTTTTGTCGTTTTTGGCTTTGTTTTTCGTCCTTTTATCGGATATCCGTTTCCTGCACAAAATAAGTGAAAATATACAAATACAATGTATTTTTGGTACGTTTTGGGTCATTTAAGTCCGATTTTAATGGTGAAAGGTATGTGTAATTAAACGCATACCAAAATCCCCCATACTAAGACGTTGCCGTGTCCTCACGCAATGCTATGAAGTAAGCACTTAGAAAACTAAGAATCTCGATTCCCCTTGACTAATAACCTCGAAAAGTAGCTAAGCGTTCGTCAAGGGAATTAAAGACTCAATAGTTTTGAAAAGCCCCGTCTTTACCATTTTTAAATATATACACTTATTCCTACACATATTTTTGTATTTTTCATATTAAGTAACTAACTTATTTGACTTTCGTTATTTTATAACGTTTAGGGATCATAGAACAAGATGCATTTCGATCCTGAGATGCCCCAAAAAAAGATATAATAATTCAGCGTTTCCTGACTTTACACTTGCTCCAATCCATTTAAAACATTTAATCACCGTTAATTTTGAGTTAAGATGCTAACACTACTCATATTTGCAACTTGTAAACTTTTCACTCCCGACAATTAATATATCTTAAGTGTATTTGCTATTGTGAATTTCAACTTTGGATCAATGTTTTGCAAAATTTCATGCTTCACGTTCCACCCGAGAATAATGAGTTTAAAGGCGAGATCATCCCATGTAGCGACTTTCATCTCGACACATCCCAACCTTGCGGTTAAGTGACCAGGCTTTTGACACCCCACAGAGACTAGTATCGGGACTGACGGACCTTAGGTTTCAAAAACTCTCAGGTTTTCCGTATATACATAGCTTATAAAATAGAATAGCCAAAGTTCAAAAGCATATTTGAATTTAACAAAAAGAGATCTTACATTTATTAAGTCACACTTAAATATTAAACACTTATGCAATTGTAGCCCTCGACCTTTTAGAAGGCTGCAACATCGGTTGTGAGCCGGCAAGATGCAGCAAACTTTTATCAATCTCGGATTATTATTCTTACTATGGGCTTTCTTTAGAAGGCTGTAACATCGGTTGTGAGCCGGCAAGATGCAGCAAACTTTTATCAGCCCACAGTTTATATATATTTTCTTTTTTTTTCATTTTTTATCATCATTTTTTTGTATATATATATGACAAGACGTCTTTTTGAAAAATTCAAGTATAAATTTGAACTAAGGCTAAAGTTTTTGCTATATACTACATAAAAATTATTGATTTAAGTTTAATCTCCAAAAGTAGCACATATATTAATCAGGTTAAGAGCTTATGGGAGAAAAAGCGACAAATTACACACATGAGCTCTTAAGATTTCCAAATAATCCTTGTTTAGCATCCAACTCATACTTAACTCTATCATTTTTCGTTTTTCATGAATATTCGTGAACGCTTAGCCTAAATGTTAAGGAACAAGCTAGAGCTTAACACGCTCGATCGAGTCAAAATTTATTCTCATTCTACCCAGCAGGAAAGTCAAAATTGTGACAAAACACTTATTTTATTTTTGAAAATTTTTAAATTTTTTCATTTTCATTTTTTTTGAAATTTTGGTGGTAAAAACGGGATTACGTGAAAACAACGGCTGCAGGCATAATCAAATCGAAGATCCCCCCATACTAGAATGAAACATTGTCCTCAATGTTTTACGAAGGGTCTCTACGCAAATCCTAAGCCGTTTATTAAGTATGCTTAAAGATAAACGTTAGTCGATAAGATTAGGATATCGGATTCCCAAAATGAAGCTGAGGATTTTAAGCTCTTGTGATCGAAGGACAAAACCGCGAGCACGAGAGGCTTCAAAAATCCGGGACATCCTGGACAATACAGCACAAAACACAAAACATGGAAAAGGAAAGAGGCAAGCCTCCTCACAACAAAAACACTTATTCATTACTACTAAGCTAGCATACTACTACTACGGATAAACTAGGATAAACATGGGGTGCCTCCTACGAAGCGCTTATTTTAGGTCACTTAGCTTGACCCAATCCCCGAATTTAATTGTCCTTAGGGAAGGTTTGGAGATCCGGGATATCCATAGCAGGGACATCCCCTCCAAAATAGTGCTTCAGACGATGACCATTTACTTTGAAGTTTGGCCCGGAGTTTTGGGATAACTCAACGGTGCCATACGGAAAGACTTGAACAATGGTAAATGGTCCTGACCAGCGGGATTTCAACTTGCCGGAGAAAATTTTCAATCTTGAGTTAAAGAGGAGGACTTGATCACCGACGTTGAAAACGCGGTTTTTGATCTTTGCGTCATGAATCCTCTTAGTTTTCTCTTTGTAAATCAAAGAATTTTCATAGGCTTGATCACGCAGTTCACTTAATTCATTAAGTTGAACTTTGCGTTGATCTCCTGCGGTCTTGAGATCAAAGTTTGCATGTTTAAGGGCCCAGTAGGCTTTGTGCTCTAACTCAACCGGTAGATGACATGCCTTTCCATATACAAGCTTGTACGGAGTGCACCCGATGGGTGTTTTGTAAGCTGTACGGAAGGCCCAGAGAGCGTCATCCAGTTTGTCCGACCAAGAGGCACGATTTTCGCCCACGGTCCTTTCAAGAATTCGTTTCAAACCACGATTCGATACCTCAACTTGCCCACTTGTTTGTGGGTGATACGCGGTGGAGAGACGATGAGTGACTCCGTATTTAAGCATGACCTTTGCAAACTGGTCATTGCAAAAATGGGTTCCGCGATCACTTATGATTGCACGAGGGGCACCAAATCTGGAGAAGAGAGATTTAAGAAATTTGCAAACAACTCGGGCATCATTGGTGGGGAGCGCTTTCGCTTCAACCCATTTTGATAAGTAATCGACGGCCACGAGTATGTACTTGTTTCCTCTTGAAGACGGGAATGGCCCCATAAAATCTATGCCCCAAATGTCAAAGATTTCGCAAACTTGGATAGAGTTTTGTGGCATCTCATCACGTTGCGAAATTTTGCCTTGACGTTGACAAATGTCACATCGGGTGACAAAGTCGTGGGCATCTTTGTAGATTGTGGGCCAATAAAATCCTGAATCGAAGATCTTTTTAGCGGTGTAATTGGCACCGTAGTGTCCCCCGGTGGGTCCACTGTGGCAAGCTTTGAGAATGTCAAAAGCTTCTTGCCCCGAAACACAACGCCTAATTACTTGGTCAGCACAGATCTTGAATAGAAAGGGGTCGTCCCAGAAGTAATGTTTGACATCTTTGAAAAACTTGTTTTTCTGTTGGGACGACATTCCCTTGACAATGAAATTCCCCGCATGGTAATTTGCGAAATCTGCAAACCATGGGGTATTATCATCACGAAGAGCAACCGATCCAAGAGTTTCGAGTGGAAATGTTTCCGTGATTTCTTTGTTCTCGAACTCATCTTGGTGAGGGTTCTCAAGTCTGGAGAGATGATCGGCGGCTAGATTTTCTGCTCCTTTTTTGTCTCGGATCTCAACATCGAATTCTTGGAGCAAAAGGATCCACCGCATTAATCTTGCCTTAGCATCCTTTTTAGCAAAGAGATACTTTATAGCAGAATGGTCGGTATACACTATGCTCTTGGACAAAACGAGATATGACCGGAATTTCTCAAAAGCGTACACTACGGCAAGTAATTCTTTTTCGGTCGTAGTGTAGTGTGCTTGAGCTTCGGTCATTGTTTTGCTGGCATAGTGAATTGGTTGGAAATGCTTGTTTTTTCGTTGCCCTAGGACTGCCCCAATTGCAAAGTCGCTTGCATCACACATTAGTTCGAAGGGCAAGTCCCAGTCTGGAGCAATCAAAATTGGAGCCTCGGTCAATTTTCTTTTAAGTGTATTAAAGGATTCGATACACTCTTTTGAGAAGAAAAATAGAGTCTCTTTTTCAAGCAAGTGGGTCATTGGACGGGCAATTTTTGAAAAGTCTTGTATGAAACGTCGGTAAAAACCGGCATGCCCAAGAAAACTACGGACACCTTTGACAGTAGTCGGGTGAGGGAGCTTGGCTATAACTTCAACTTTAGCACGGTCGACCTTAATTCCCGACTTAGAGATTTTGTGTCCAAGAACAATGCCTTCCTTCACCATAAAATGGCTTTTCTCCCAGTTTAGGGCCAAATTGGTGTCTTCACACCGTTTTAACATCTTTTCCAAATGGGATAGGCATGTAGAGAAAGAATCCCCGAAGACCGAGAAGTCATCCATGAACACTTCCATTGTCTTTTCGATCATGTCATGGAAGATTGCCATCATACATCGTTGAAACTTGTTGGGTGCATTGCATAGCCCAAAAGGCATGCGACGATAGGCGAACGTTCCGTATGGGCAAGTGAATGTTGTCTTCTCTTGATCTTTCGGGTCTATAGGAATCTAAAAATAACCCGAGAAGCCATCGGGGAAACAATAGTATTGGTTTCCCGCGAGTCTTTCGAGCATTTGATCCATGAAGGGTAATGGGAAATGGTCCTTTTAGGTGGCTTCATTCAACTTTCTATAGTCAATGCACACTCTTTACCCCGTGACCAATTGAGTTGGTATCAAATCATTATCATCATTCTTGACGATGGTTATGCCACCCTTCTTTGGTACACAGTGCACCGGGCTCACCCATGGACTGTCAGAGATCGGATAAATTAATCCGGCGTCAAGACGTTTTTCAACCTCTTTTTTGATAATGTCATAGATTTTTGGGTTTACCCGTCTTTGACTTTGAACCGTTGGTTCGTAGTCCTCCTCCATAAGGATTTTGTGAGTACAAAATTCTGGGTCAACACTGTTGATATCGGAGAGTTTCCAAGCGATGGCTCGCTTGTGAGACTTAAGAACCTTGATAAGAGCTGCCTTCTCCTCATCCTTTAAATCTTTCGCAATTATGACAGGCAACTTATCGTCACCTTTCAAAAATGCGTATTCTAAATGAGGTGGCAAGTCCTTGAGTTCAACCTCGGGAGGCTCATCAATTGACGATTTAACGGTTTTAGCTTCAACAACTTTAAGTTCTTTCCGGATTCCGGGAGAATAATCTTTATGATTCGGAAGAGGAGGTAACGGATCACTATTGAGAAGTGCTTCGAGAATAAGAATATCACCCTCCGGATAATAGTAAGTAGCATTAATTTCCCGTGAAATTAGCTTGTCATTGATAGCTATAAAAGCATTGGCTTCTTCGAGAAGGAGAAAATCACTATCCCCGAAAGGAGTTAGTGTTGGTGAAGAATTTGAAACAATTAGATCGTAATACGGAGAGGGATTACCATATGCAACTGAATCAGAAAAACCTAAAACTTCTTGCGACTATTCTTCACTTGCCATATCAATGACGTCGATTCGGTTCGCCGTCATATGATTGTAATTAGCCGTGTATCTCGAAGTTTGGTCCAGATTAAATGTAATGGCCTCTTTGCCAATACGAAGGGTTATTTCACCTTCGTAAACATCTATCAATGCACGACTGGTCTTTAAGAAACACCTCTCGAGAATTAAAGGTACTCGAGGGTCTGGTTTAAAATCTACGACCACGAAATCGGCTAGAAATTGGAACTTTCCCACCATCACACGGACGTCTTTGGCGATACGGATCGGTTTAGTGATTGAACGGTCCGCTAACTCTAGCGTCATGCAAGTTGGGGTTAATTCGGGAAGAGATAGATCATTCCATACGGAATATGGCATAAGATTGATGCTCGCGCCAAGATTGGCCAAGGCGTTGCATGTGTCAATCCCGGTAAATTCACATGGAATAAGAAATCGGCCGGGGTCTCCAAGTTTTTTTGGTAACTTGTTTAGGATGACCACTGAGCAATTCTCGTTCAATGGAGTTCTAGCCATTTCACTCAACTTCTCTTTGTTTCCGATTAAAGTTTTTAGAGTCGAGGCAAATTTTGGCATAAGCATCAAGGCATCCGTAAAGCTAATTTCGAAACTCAAATCTCTAAAGATTTCATAGAATTTCTCAATTTGATCGTTAGCTTTTTCTCGGCGCCTTTCATCATTTCTTCTTGAAGGAAATGGAATTGATGTTCGTTGGTTAGGCATCAGAGCACTAACAGGAGCAACAACAGGCTCGGAAATTAGATTACGATATTAGACTTGAACAACCAGAGGTTGGACGTCTTCGGTACTTCCGTTATTAGTAGGAAGCATCGTGTCCTTTGTAACCTCGGTATCATGATTCATTACTTTCGGAGAAGAAGATGAAGTGGGAGGAGTCTTGGGTCCTTGATAAGTAACACCACTTCGGGTGGTGATACCTTTCAAATCCTCCTTCGGGTTAGTAACGGTGTTACCAGGAAGAGTTCCCGAACCCGAAGTAGAGGCGGTATTAGAAGTCACGAACTTGGAAAGCATGTCCGTTAAATTGGCCATTTGGTTTTGCAAGGTTTGGCCTTGGTTTTGCATATTCCTCAGAACTGCATCATTAGCTTTGACGTAGTTGTCAAAATCAGTTTTTGACACACCTTGTGTCTGAGGAACAGGAGCTTGGTAAGCTGGTGGTTGATTAACCTGGGGTCGGTAAATTTGGCTTTGGTTGTAATTATTCCCTCGGTTTTGATTGTAATTATTTCCCCGGTTGAAATTGTTTTGATTATTTCCTTGATGGTTTTGAACGGGAGGAAAACCGGGAGGTCGAATTTGATTTGCAACCATCTGAGGTCGGTAACCGGTATTTCCTTGGTTGAAATTAGCCGCGGCGGCTTGTGACACATACTCTTGGATATTGTCACGATAAATGTTGCCATCGGTGGCTGGACAATTTTGGTAAGAATGACCACCCCCGCAAGTTACACAACTTTGCTCGACCGCTTTTACGGGAGCGGGAGCTGGGGTTTGGTTTTTCTTATCGAGAATCAATGCTCTAACCATATCTTTAAGTTCAGCAACATTGGATGAAACTGCTGGGGTAGAAGAGCTCGTACTCACTTTGGCAACGATTGCCTTGCTTCGTGATTGGCGACCTTTGGACTTGCTCTCGATGATTTTTAGGCATTCTCGAGGCATTTTATCCAAAAAGTTACCACCCGCAGCGGAGTTCAAGGAATCTTGATCATTCGAATTTAGGGCATTATAGAATGTATCGAGTTGATGCAATTCCGAAAACCCATGATGCGGGTATCCCCTAAGAAGATCATTGAATCGGTCCCATGCCTTGTAAAATGTCTCATCAAATTTTTGTTGAAATCTCGTGATTTCATTTCGAAGATTTGTTGTTTTAGAGGGAGGGAAGAATTTGTTAATGAATTTCGAAACAAGATCATCCCATGTAAGAATTGATCGAGGGGGTTCTTTTTCAAGCCAAATCCGGGCGGCCCCCTCGAGGGAAAATGGGAAAAGCATAAGCTTAACCGACGTACTCGGGACGTTCGGGAACTTCATCGTAGAAGTGATCTTGTTGAAATATCAGATGTGAGCATGTGGGTCTTCTTTATCATGTCCAAAAAATTGCTTGTTTTGAACAAGATTAAGTAGACCATGCTTGATCTCAAAGTTGTTTGCGGTGATTTCGGGAACAACGATCGCATCCTCGTAACCCTCGGTGGGTGCTTCGAGCAATTGCGCCATAGTACGATTATCGTCCATCGTAACTATGGGAGGATTGAAAGTTTCTTGATTGTTATTTGGTTTCTCAAGATTTGGTGATTCAACAGAAGTTTGTCGGACTTGTTGTTGTCGACGTTTACGGGCTTGAGAACGAGTGCGCATGCACAAAATAGAAATATAAAAAGAAAATTTACACTAATTTTTTTGGTTTTTCAATGATTTATTCACAATTGATTTTAACGGACAATGAGATAAGACAACTTCAACCAAATAATCTACTTACTTCACGGTAGCTCTCAAAAAGATAAACGCACAGGTGAGCGGAGGAGTAGGAATAGCGCGAAGCTTATTTCTCCTTTCGGGTCGTAGTTCCTCGGAACAACCCTCCTTATACCCACTTTTTAGTTTGTTTAACTTTTCAAGGTGAGCCGTACGTCGTAAGAGACACAAATGGCAAGTTTTTAAATCTTTTGTTCGATTTGGGAACCAACAAGTTCACCGGAATTTATTATGATAATACCTCAATTGAGAATATTATATTTTGGTATTTTTACCAACTTGTGAATTTTATTTCTTGATTAAGACAATGTTTTTATATTTTTGGTTTTTCTTGTTTTATAAATATATACTAAAAAAGAAATGAAAAATATTTTTGTATTTTTATAAAAATAAAAGATATATTCACAAATTCAAACACAATTTGTCAAACGTAACGATAATTCGTTTCACAGTCTCCCCGGCAGCGGCGCCAATAATTAACTCGCGTAATCTTATTTCCTTTTTATATATAAATAAATATAAATAAATATAAATATATAACAAGGATCAAGATCTACAAAATCAATGAAACCGGAAGTAGTATAGAATATTTCCGGGTCGTTATGTCCCAACGAGGCTTGAATGGAAAATCGAATGACGAATTGATAATCGATGTTTGAATATGACAAGGATATGATTGGGCACTAAACCTAATAAGCAAATGCACGAAAAGATAAGCAAGGAAAATAAGCTAGAGCAGGCATAAAGGCTAGGAATGGTAAAAACACTTAAAACTTTTATACTAAGACACAAATAAGCTCAAATAAGCTTAAGACAAACCAAATAAGCTAGACTAACTCTAAATAAGCAAATTCAGCAAGCAATTAAACTAAGTTAAGCATGAAAAACTCAACAGTACTAACAGTATTAACTATCAGTACTAACTTGGAGTTAGTAGTGCTAGCTTTGAGTTAATACTGCTAGCTTAGAGTTAGTACTGCTAGCTTTAACAAAACACAATGAAACAAGAAATAAACAAATAGGCTAAAACAGATATTTAACTACCCCTGATAAGCACTCAGGCATAAGAATAAGCCACTAGAATAAACTAGAATGGAGAATAAGCTAAAAAACTAAAAACCGATAAACTCTTAAATTACTTTGAAAAGGCAAACAAGCTTAAATAAGCTCTACTAAAAAATTACACAAAATAGCTTAAAGAATGACAGTCCTATGAAAAATAAAACGGGGACAGCAGCTTATTTAAATTAGCAGTAAATAAGCCTAAACAGCTTATAGGCTTATTATACTAAAACGTCCTTGTAGTTATTTTTGGTGCAAAGGTTAACGCAAAAGACCCAAGGGCGCTGTTGGTAGTGAGTGTTGTGTTAAAATTGTTGGTTGGGGGAGGTAGAAGTCCCGAGTTCGAGCCCTAGCTCACTTGGGGCTTCCCTCCTTCCCAACAGTTTTTGTTTTTGCAATTTTTTTACACACCTTTATAAAACACAAAAATAAGCATTTAAAAAAACACTTTTTTATAAAAGCTACAAATAAGCCCTGAAAAAGCTAAAACAAACAGACAGATGGGCTTTTAAGCTTAATGGCTTATTCTTTTTCTTTTTTGGATTTGAAAAGCTACTTAAAGAGCAACCTAGCTAAAAACTTTAGCTAAGCTAGTCATAATAAGCAAATGCAGGTTAAAATAAGCTCAAAGGAATGAAAAATAAGCCTTGAAAAGCAAATAAACAAGCTGACACAAAACTATGTATGCAAAACAGATAAACAGTCAACTTTGGGCTTAATTTTAAGCCCTTAGACAAAAACCCATGGCTTATTGCCTTATAAAACTTAAAAGCCTATCCTAAAATCTATATAAATCAAGAATCAAAATTCATTTTGAACTAAAATTAAGCTAGGAAAAAGCTGCTAGAAAAAGCTAGTTTAGACAGAACTTGAATAGACAAGAGGCACAAAGGGACTTTTTCCTATGGATTTTTAGACAAATTAAGCTAAAGAAAACGGGAAATAAGCAATCACAAGCACATAAGCATACACAATAAGCAAGTAAGAACAAATAGAATCAATTAAAAGCTACTAAATAAGCCAGAAAGGGCTTATGAACTTACCAGGATTAACTTAAGAGTTAGTCCTGTTAGTTACACTTTTAATGCTGGCAACTTAATAAAAACAAATAAGCAAAATGCAGGTTGAAATAAGCAAATAAAAAGACTTCAATAAACCTAATAAGCATTTATTAATGAAATTTAGCTAAGAAAACAGACAAGAGAGCACTAGAAAGCTAATAAGTAAAAATGGAAAAGCTTAGCTAAACCAGATAGCAAATGGGGCACCTTGGGGCTTATAAATAAGCACCAGGATGAACTTTTAAGGATTAATGGCTTAAGACACTTACTTATCAGCTTGTAGGGTTCCTAAAAAATACACTTTGTTTGAACTACTGAAAAACAATAAGCCAAGAAAAAGGGCTTCAAAGACAAGCTTTTGCACCAGGGGAGGTGTTGGTTTTTGAAAGAAGCTTTTTGCAGGCCTCAAAACAGATGTCCAAATAAGCTTTAACTTTAAAAACAAGCTCACACTGATTGAGATTGGTTACTAATGAACTTGTGCAAGAGTTTTCAGAAGCTAGAAACAACTATAGCTTACTAAATTTAGGGCTTAAAGAATGGACTTATCAACTCCTAGGGTATTTGACAGATTTTACAAAAAGTGCAAATAACATTTGCAGAGATTAAAAACTCAATTCCAATGCACTATCAACAACCCCTTCCTATTGGTTATAAAGAAAGACTTTATTACTACCTTAAGCTAATTATCAGAATAAGCAAACCTAGAAGACAAAAATTATCACAGACTTAAATATTAGTTATAAAAGTCTTAATTTTTGAGATTTAAACTATAAAAGCTTATAAAAACTACTTTTAAAACCTTAACTAAGCTAGTAGAAATAGTCTTAGCTGCCTAACCCATTGCACACCCCATTTTGACCCATTTTAGCCATTGTGCCAAACACCCCTTTAACAATGAAAACAACCTTTTTAAACTCATTACACTGATTTTAAACAAACAACCCCTTAATACAGCATATTAATGACTTTTAAAAAGGAACCTATGACAAATAAGATACACAGAAATAAGCAGTTACAGTAAGCAAACAAGAAATGGACCAAATATGAGCTATTAAATGAGCAGAATTTAAATGAACTAGAAAACAAGTAATTAAAACCATGTGAAGGTTCCAATAGACAAGAAATAACACCAATAGATAAATTACAGCGAGAACAAATACAATAAGGCAGAATGAGCTTAAATCATCAATGGTACAGTACCTTTTTCCAAGAAAGTTGTAAAATTAAGGAACTTACCAGTTTCTAATGTTTACTGTCTGAATTCAGATTACAAGCACAATCCTAGATGCCTCCATGAGGCTCTAAAACATGGCCTTCCACAATTAACCCATAGCTCTAATGCATTTGACAGAAATTCAGTATTTTTAAGGTTTTATATCAATAAATGAAAACAGAATTTAAAACTCAGGAAATTAACTTGAGAACTTCACTTTTATTATAACTGAGAAGGAGTACAATGCTTAAGAAATAAGCTGAAATAAACTCAACAACTTAAAATTCGTACAAAATTGAACTGGAAATTAAGATAAAAAAGCTCATCCTTTTCTTCTGTCTTGGCTTGGGTATTTATAGTCCTTATGAGCTCTTCTATGGTTCTTCAATCCTTTATCTTGGGTCCTCAACATGTGCTTTCTTTGTGAGAGAGAGAGCTGAGATGTTTTTGTTGTGTGAGAGGGAACCCAAACTCTTATCTAGGCCCTTAATATCAACTTGTGCTTCTTTAAAAACAATCACAGCCTTCAATTTGTGCTTTGAATAATGTGAGATTGCCAACTTGGCAATGAGGGTGGTAGTGGAGGTGAAGGTGAAGTCTTACCCACTGGTTAATTGAGTTGCAGGGTAAAAAGATGAAGGAGATTGAGTGTTTTGGGGGGAGGGAAAGGGTATCCCGTGACCTATAGTAAGAGTTTAAGCTGTAGGAAATAGTTTAGGTTATGGGTTCATCATTTTTAATTTTGGGGGTGAAGGGAAAGGTTTGGGTGGTTGTCCAATTTGGTCCCTCAAGGTGGTATGTGATATTGCAGTTTTCGTCCTTGTGTGGTACATCTTTGAGAAGTTGGCAGGTTAAGCCCTCCAACTCATATATGTTGATTACATAGGAAGTCCTTGGTTAATACAACTTGAGGGGTTTGGCAGTTTTGCCCCCTCAAGTTATATTTTACTAGAATTGCAAATTCAGTCCTTGTATTTTATCACCATGCTACACAACTTTAAAACTTGGCACTTTTGGTCCCTCAAGTTACATTTTCCTGATTCAGCTTCACGGGGTTGACTTTGGCTTTGATTTTGCTTCGTCTTTTCACACTTTTCCATTCCGTGCTCAGTTTTGTCATTTTTGGCTTTGTTTTTTCGTCCTTTTCTGAATATCCGTTTCCAACACAATACAAATGCAAAACAAACACATATTTGGCAGTTTTTGTCTGTTTTTGGTCATTTAAGTCCGTTTTTAATGGAAAATGGTATGTGTAATTAAGCACATACCACCGACCTCCTCGACTCTCTGACGTCTGATCTCGGCATCCATAGTGTCGATAAACCCATAATCCGCTCTATGACCTCCAGTAGGTCTAGGAGCAGCAGTCGAACTCTCCCCCACCTCATACCTCGATGTGGGAGTAGTCAGACATAACCTCTTACGAGGTGGTAACTCGGCCTCGGGAATGTCCTCCCTACAGTCGACTGGTAGTGGTATGAATAGTAAGGCTGGTAGTGGTGGTAGTGGAGATGATGGTAACGGTAATGATGTAGGTACAGGTGGTGGTAAATGTAGTGATGATGGTGGAGGTGCTAGTGGTGGTGAGGGAATATGAGGTAGTGGAGATGACCAAGGTGATAGTGGAGATGGTGGTAGTGATGCGGTAGCATACTCAGCAATACGTGCCTCCATAGATGGTGGCATAGGTGGCTCAAGTCTGACAATCTTCTGTACCCTACGGAGACGTGTCTAAGCAAAGGGGATCCTAATTTGAGGTGATCTAGGTGTAGGTGCAGACTCATCAGTCTCAAATGCCTCTGTATCCCCAGCTGAGGGAACATAGTCAACAACAGGTACAACAGAAGAGTCGGCCAAAGCTAGGTCCTCCTCCTCCTCGTCATCATCCTCGTCCTCAAAGGGCTCCTCATCCTCGTCATCAGTATCATCATCATTGTCGTCATCAACCGAGGGCTCATCATCATCATCCTCTCCATCAGCAGGATAGTCAGCATGGTCCTCCTTGGGGTCCTCCTCCAGATCCTCATCCAGATCGGAGTCTGCCACATAGCCTGGTGACAAGGCGGTAGGTGAGGCATCAGCAGGTAGAGGCTGGTCCTCCAAGGGTACCTCAGCATTGGATGGCGCTAAGTACTCGGGGTACTCAGGCTTAGGTACGTATGGTACCTCGATAGGTGAAGGTGGGTGCTTCGGACCGGTCACATAATCCGGAGACGGTGGGTGCTCAGGTCCTGGCACATAGTCCGGAGATGGCGGGGCTACCGGCTGCATAGGGAGTCCATCGTATCCGTATATGATGACTCGTGGAGAACCTCTATCAGACAGCTCCTCATCAGCTCCCTAGAAGACTCTCCCTGGCTCAAAATTAGTGTAGACAGATGTGTAGGTGCCTGTGGATGAAGAAGACATGACAAGATCTGTAGCACTCAAACAGAGTTTATGTTAGTACATATATAAGACCCATAATAATATACTTAATATATTATAAACACATATGTGAACCATGCAGCATCTAGTATACTCAACTAATGCAACAAGTAATGTATAAGTGAATGTCCCATGAAAACCCCTTTGTATGATGCAATGTTTGAAAATGGTTATAGTCTAAGTAAAAACCTTTGACCTGGTTCTCTATAACCTTGGCTCTAGATACAAATCTGTAACACCCCAAAATTAGGTCGCAGCGGAATAATGAGTCCGGGAGCGTTACTTCATAGATCAATAGCACAAGATATGAGAAAGACCTCAAATAGTCCGTTAAAACACTATACATTGGATGTATTGAAATGGTTTAATACAAAGCGCAATGACTTAAAATGTTTCAACATTTGATAACAAAGAGATTAGATCATAACAAAAATCCCAAATTAATGACTCTAAATTCTTTGAGCATGACTCCCCAAAGAGATCCCAATGTAACCTTAGCACCTGTGCCTCATTGACCTAGAAAACATGCTTTACAACGTCAACATTAAATTGGATGCGATTCATGAGGTTTATGTAAAAAAATGTAGGACTGCAAGATATTGCCAAGTGTATGATAATGCAACCAATGCAAACATCACAAAGTGAATTACGTTTTCCCTAAGCTCATGAACACAAATCCGACATGTATAAATGCAATATAAATTGCCAACATTGCCCTTGATGATGTTCTAACCCGCAACATCCCAAATCTGACATGGTATACGTCCATTGTCTGGCAAACCGGCACAATGAGTGCTACTCACCGAACGGGGATGTCAATCCCAAATAGATCTATTTATAACATTCGCGCTCACACAAAGTATTTGAGTTTTATTATATTTGGCTAGACCGCTCTTCTATCTTTTGATTATCTGCTTGCGTGTGTTATTGTGTTTTTAATTGATTTAAGTTACCACAAAACTTGTGCCAGTCTCTCAGACTAGAAACCCTCCTTATCCGTTAGAATTAAGATTAACATAGGTTTAGCATAGGGTTAACATAGATTAGGATTAACATAGTTTAAATTAACCTAGTTTAGTTAACCAAAATATTGATAGAACTATAGATTAACACTCTCGCTCTTAATGATCAACACCCTACTTACTAACGAAACTACATATGATCGGGTACAATGCCCGTTAAAATGTTGTTTTAGGTTAAGTCGGCAAAATATAAATGTAAAACTTGATAACTAAAATAACAACCTACACGACACAACACATCAAGTTTTTGGCGCCGCTGCCAGGGAGTAAAGTTGTTTAATCTTTATTTTTATTTGATATTTTAGTTTTTAACCTTAGATTAACTTAACCCCTAGGATTAGTATAAATTAGATTAGTTTAGTTTTTTATGTATTTTCTTCCTTGTTTGGTTTTCCCGTATTTGTTTTTGTTTTTGTGTTGCGATTTCTGCCAGGTTTATGATGGATGATCTAAACATCACTGTAGAGGAGTACATCAAACTTTAAGCTGAAAAGGCTCAAAGGCATGGTCGGACATTTAATTGGGAAGCTGCTACATACAGTAAGATATATTGTGATGATCTTGATTTTTTCACAGATTTTGAAGCAGATTTCCCAGCCATCGTCTACAATGATGTGTTCACATCAAATGAGAATGTTTCATCTGAACCAACTGTAAGTATTTATAATGCAGTTAAAACTGATTTTGATTTTAGTATATCATTTTCTGATTCTGACGACGATGATTATACTTTTATATGCGACAAGGATTCGTTTTCTTATAAATTAATTCATGTCAATAGATTGAAACCGGAACCGGCAAATGAGCATGAAATTAATATTGAATTATGTTGGAAAAACATCAATATCGAACCAATGGATAGTGTTATTTGCCTCAGCAAAGACACCAGACCCATTGAGCTTTATGAAAACTCAGAGACAAATCATGACGATAAAAACAAACCATCGAAAATGAGTAAATTTATTCTAATCATCAAAGTGATAAGTCGATTATGTTTTAACGAAGGGAAGCCATTAATCTTTCATAATTAAAAATATATATGTGCCGTTTGGCATTCCTTTCGACCCTAATCGGTTTTATAAGGATGGCGTTTACACAAAAAGGTTGCGAAGGCCAAGGTACGTTTTCTTTCTTTGTCAAATTTAATAAATTGGTCTCCAAGAATTAATACTACGTATTGGCCAAACACCTATACGCCGTATCCACAATTTTAACCTGAGTTGACTTAGTCAACTGTTTTGCTTAATACGACGTATTAGACAAATCCCAATACAGCGTATCGAGTTTGGGTATAAAAACCCAACTGATACGCCAGATAAGCTATTTACACACACTTTTCACTTCACAAAAATTAACCGCGCTCAAAGATTTTCGAGACCAATTCCTTGATTTGTATTTCGTCAATCAGTCCTAATCACGGTAATGTGCTCCTGATCTTTCCCTCTTTCCTTTCCGTATTAATTTTTGAGATAAATTAGGTTAGGGTTAGGGTTAGGGTTTTGTTAAATTAGAGGTGTTGCCGTAAGCCTGAGTGTGCCTCTTTCTTCCCCTTGTGTAATGAATTAATGAGTTTAGGTTGATTTGAGTTGTGGGTCAATGGGTAAAAATGGGAAACCCATTTCATTTTTTACTGTAAACCCGATACGACGTATCCAATAAAAAGGATACAACATATCGAGTATTTTTACCCAAAATTTAAACCCAATACGACGTATCCATTCACCTGGATATGACGTATTGAGTTTTTTTTAGAATTTAAGCCCTTAATACCCTATACGGCATATTGATCATTCTATACACCGTATCATGTTGTCCGTATCTCTTATACGCCGTATTGAGTTTTCTCTATACGACGTATTGACCCTAAAACTTCCTATACTTCGTATTGATGCTCTAAGGATACAGAGTATTCCCCTAAACCTCTATACAGCGTATCCACTTCCCCAATATGGACGTATTTGTCCTTAGATCATAATGATACATTTTTATAATCTGTGTACTAATTCTGTTTAATTCTTGCAAATATGGCTTTACCACCAAGAGAACAGAGACATTTATGAATTAGGTACCAGGTAGAGGGGTACACTAAGGAGATCATATAATATTTTGAGCTGAGACTGGATACGATCTTCGACAGGCAGGTTAACTGGGTGCATGTATTAGATTTTGCGGGGTTGACTGAGGAGATGGGGTAGACTTTAAATGATACGATGAGGATGGTTTACACTGGGGCTAAGGGACAAGTGTTATTTACTAGTCATGCTTGGAGGAGATTATTCGAGATCTGAGTACCGTTGGTTCGTGAGTTTATACTTGAGTTCTTCAGCACCTGTAGGATCAATGATACTGAGCTGGGGTTGGATGTTGCTGATACTTTATGTTTACAGCTGGGAGGAGCTAGACGTAGGATGACTTAGAGGGAGTTTATTCTGGCTTTAGGATTACATACTGCCAAAGAGATGGCAGAGGTCGGATTTGAGGCGTATTGGTTAGGCAGTACGAGAGCGATCCCTGATAAGGGGGATCTTAGGGATTATTGGATTCAGATTTCATCTGATAAGGACTTTCTAGGGGCTGCTCCCTCTTATACATTTATCTGAGACCCTGTGAGGAGGTTGTGCCACAAGTTGATTTCTTATAGTATTTCTGGTAGGGGTCAGGCACCTAAGAAGGTGACTGCTACCGATCTCTTCTACTTAAGGAGCATGGATCAAGGGATGGCGAACTTCCCGTACCTGTTAGCACAGTACTTGTTTAGGCATGCCCAGGGGAGGAAGAGCGGAGCCAGGATGTCTGGTGGATACTTTATTGGGCGTCTTGCTGAGCACATTGGCTTAATTAGTGATGAGGGACTGATGGGATTGTCGGTGATTGCCCGCATGCTTCCGGTTATTAATTTAGATGAGCTTGTTAAGCTTAACATCTGTGTTAGGCTTGGTGATACTTGGGCTTGGGTAGCCCCTGGCAGTAAGTTCAGCAACAAAGCTTATTGATATATTGTGGACTCAAGTACGAAAATACGAAAACGAGAGTGAATTTACGAGAGAGAGTGATGAAAGTGTGAAAGAACTAATGAAAAGTCTAACTTAAAGACTTCGCTGAAAAGAAAAGTGCTTCCTGGGAGACAACCCCGGTTGTTTTTAATTTATTTTATCAAGTCTGTCTTCCCAGACATCAATACGGCGTATCCGCTCCATACCATACGGCGTATTGAATGTCTGAACGTTATCAGTCTTTAAGTTTTCTGCATTTAAAACATTATTGTCAAATTTGGGATACGGTGTATTCATGTACATGATACGGCGTATTCATGCACATGATACGGCGTATCTGGAAAATCTGACTAGTATAGATACTTTTTACAGGTTTCTCCATACGGCGTATCCATGTTTTTGGATACGACGCATTGGTTTCCTGTACAGTTTATTTTTATTTTTTTATTAACCATATAATACCCGAGATAGGATTGCATGGTTTTCTTATATTTTGCACAGGACCTCGCTAGAAAGAAATTGACAACGTTGGTGAAGTATCCATAATCTGGAATCCTATGTGTGTTGTAGTCATGTTGGAATTCAGACGCATTTACAACACACATTCTTGCTCATATACTCAACATGGAGAATCATACCGAGTAAATATCAGGGGAGTTTCTCGTTGTAATTCTTTTGTTTCCCATTTTTAATGTTATTTTTTATACAACAAGGACGTTGTATAATTTAAGTGGGGGGGAGGGGGGTGGGAATTAGAACGCTATTTGTCTTATTTTTCACATTAATATGCTTAAAATATTTACCCAAAATCCCAAAAAAATATGAGTGTGCTGGTGATGTTGTAGACTTTAGAACTTGGCTTGGTATATCTATTCGAGACCACAATAATGAGTACTATGGATTTAGATGGAGTAACTTGTTTAAATTGGTAAATTTCTAGGATTACACCCAAAAAGCCTATATATGTTGTATTATTAACTAACCACACCGGTTAGTTAACCCCCCTATAAACCCTTTGTTTACTCTCTTTTTAAGAGTAAGATTCCCTAGAAAAACCAGTAAAGCCAATCTTTTAGGATAACACCAACTATTTGTTTTGTTACACCTTTACACCTTAGCCTACCCTATTAGATTAAGTCCGTTTATCAGTTGCTAGTTGCTTTAAGTGCAAAGTATGTATTTCTTGTGTCTTGTGTCATTTTCTATCTCTGGTATGGTTAGAAAAAATACGCATTGCAATTGGGAATGTAAAAGCAGTTAAACTCATGTATTTTTACTGCCATCATAATTATTGGTATATCTGAGTACGAAAAATTATGGAAGAAATTATCCAGAGCTATTATGATCGTGAAGATGGTAAAATTGAAAAAAAGAGGAGGAAAATTTTGAAGATAGTCGGTTCGTTAAAGCATTAAACCGATGGAATTAATTAAAGGATCGATTATTCGTTGATACGTGATTATAAATCAACGATGTAAAGTTTTGTATACAGTGGTAGATATCGCCACTTAATTTTGTAAAAGTATGTATAGTATGGATGATTGGAAAGTTGACCGCTACGGGAACGCCAACTTAGGTTGTTTTTGTTAATCTATGATGAAGACGTTTGTGTAAATATTTTTGTGTCTTTATCATGGGAACGGTCAAGAAAGTATCTAGCAACTTGTACCTTATTTGTTTGGACTTAATCTATTTGTTTTGCAATTTTTTATTTAAAAACAATTATTTCCCTTTCATAATCTCTATCCTTAGGTTTTACTCGAATGAGGATGCGAGCAATCATATGTGTCTATTCCGTCGTTACGGCCATGTATGTGTATTTTTTCCGACTTGTTGGTTTATTACTTTTGGAGAAAGGATTAGAAGATCCATACCCTATATCACTTTTTGTCCTAACCTTTGGTTTTACTCGAGTGAGGGAATTGAATGCAATCATGTATGTCTATTCCATTGTTATGGATGTGTATATGTGGTTTGTCGCCCTTGCTGATTTATGACTTTTGGTAAAGAATACTAGTCATTATTCTTTAGCTTATTCGAGTTAACGTTCGAATGCAGTCATATGTGTCTATCCCATTGTTATGGGTGTGTATGTGTGATTTTGTCACCTTTTCTGGAATATTGGTATCAATAGAGATTAGAAAGAGTGATCAAACCCTTTAAGAATTTTAAACCTAATTTACCTTTATAAACTTGTTATTCCTTAGCTTTAGTGGTGAAGATATCCTTGCCAAGCCTATGATAGAATACTCGTCACGACAGAGTAATTGAGCGAATTAGTTACATGTTACCACATAGATTAGTCGAGTGATTTGAATGTTTTCATCTTCCTATTTCGTGAGGTGTTTGGTTGTGTACTGGTAATTGATCGAATAAATGCTTAACGGAAAAATCCTTAAGGATACATTTTCATAAATTTCTAAAGGCTATTTAAGGATAAGTAGGATTCAAGTGGAGGGATATTTGATGACATCAAATAACATCACTTTTATAGCATCGTTTATCCCATGTAAATTACCCATTTTGTACAATTATTACAAGAGTTGTTTCTATGATTATGACTATTGTACCCTTGAAGTAATACCCCAGATTAGCTTCCGCTGCTATATGTAAAATTGGGGGTGTTACAATACTTAATCGTTTATATTTGAGATTTGCAGTAATTATGGAGTTCTTTGTGAAGATTAGCTAAAAGGCACGCATTTTGGAGCTTAAACGAAGAAATCTGAAGAAAACTGTTCTGACATCCAATACGCCATATCCATCAAGGAAGATATGGCGTATTTGTGCCTACACTTCACAAGAAACCACGAAGAACAAATATCTATACGCCGTATCCAGAAGACCTCTATACGCCGTATCCAAGATATAGTAATAAAATATTATGGAAGATATTGAATGTGGTCCATACTCTAAGAAACTCTCGATACACCGTATTGACTTCAACCAATACGCCGTATCGACCAAATTCCAGACACTATAAATAGAAAACCTAAAAACGAGTTTTAGGTGTGCTTGATTATATTTTCGATACCCTAACCACAAAAGTTGATTTTCAAAAGACAAGAAGAGCAAAAGAGGTCAAGCAAAGCTACTAATTCTATATGAAACACCTTGTAATCTCCTATTATTAGTAATCGTTTGATTTTTGGTATCATTCGTTTAACTCGGTTAGTTTACCTTGGTTGAATTATTATTCTTGTATTGATTACAATGGTTAAGGGCTAATACCCTTGGGTATTAGCCATGATTATGAAGATTTAAATGTTTGGTTTGTTTATATCGATTGCTTAATTTATCGTTGGTTGTTGATTATGTTTATCAATTTATATTTGTTTATGTGCTTAAATATGCGACCCATCATTCAACTGGATCTAGGAATGCAAAATATCTCGCTAGCTAGATGCCAGGATGGCTCTTCATATCCGCAATTTATATATCTAGAGTAATAAGATCACAAATATTGACTTATCTTTACCATTGGTTTATGTGAACAAGTTGGACTAGCAGATGACCTAGGATCAACAAATAACGTACTGATTCCTTTGGTAAAGACTCAGACAGTGGACTACTAGAATATAAATTGCCATTAAGTAGTAAGTGGGTAAAGTCTCCATGAGCTAGGGTTTAATAAGATCACCATTATTAATCTCCTAAGATAGATTATAATCAGCAAATATGATGCTTTATGCGGATGCGTTTAATTGTGACAGAATTCTACGTGTCTATATTTTAGGAAGAAGTACCGTCTAAATCTTGGAATGATATGCCGCCTCGAGATAAGCATTCATTGCACTAAAATAAACAAACATGCGTTTAATTGGATTAATCATGGTTAATATAGTTTTTTTATATTTGGCTAGACCGTTCTTCTATCTTTTGATTATCTGCTTGCGTGTGTTATTGTGTTTTAAATTGATTTAAGTTACCACAAAACTTGTGCCATTCTCTTAGACTGAAAACCCCCCTTTATCCGTTAGAATTAGGATTAACATAGGTTTAACATAGATTAGGATTAACATAGTTTAAATTCACCTAGTTTAGTTAACCAAAATATTGATAGAACTATAGATTAACGCTCTCGCTCTTAGTGATCGACACCTTACTTACCAACGAAACTAAATCTGATCGGGTACACTGCCTGTTAAAATGTTGTTTTAGATTAAATCGGCAAAATATAAATGTAAAACTTGATAACTAAAATAACAACCTACACGACACATCACATCATAGTCTTCACATAACATAATCTAAAGTTTCATTTCTCTTCCCTCCTATTTTTTAATAATTAACTCAAGAACATAGAATGCATTACATTTTCTTTCCTTTCCTTTCAATAAATAACTCAAGAACACACTCAAGAACACAGTGTAAAAGGAGAATTAAAGGTATGTTCTTCCGTTAAATTAAGTGAAAGTTTTTTTATAAAGCATTTGCGATGTGTTAGGATCTTTATGGCAACTGGCTGCAAGACTAAAATGTTAAAAAAAAGTACTATGATGCTAAATTAGTAAATTTTAAGACACTTTCAAGTAACTTTTAACTTGAGCTCGACACTGATTTATCATGGAAAGGCTTTGCGATGGATAAATTACTTATTATACTTATTATAAGATTTAGGAGTGTTTGGATTTAGGTTTTGCAGCCGACTACTGTGACTCAATGTTTGGATATTCATATGCGAGTTGTCATGTCTACTCACATTCTTATGTATTCTTTACAGGCTCTTAAAGATCTGCATACAAATTTGACTCCAATACAACGAGTTAATATTGCTCGACACTCGCCTTTCAAAAAAAAAATATTGCTCGACACTCAAACTGACCGACGTTTCTTGATCGTGTATTCAACATTAATGACAAGGTCTATTACTCATTAGGCAAGCTTTCTATTTGTCTAAATATGATATTTACCCCTCGTGTATAATGAAATTTCAGTTTGTTGAGCTCCATATGGTGACCGGGCCGGTTATGACGATCCTGCAATCGTCACTGGTATTGGAACAATCGATGGAAGGAACAAGTATTTACTATGAAATTGCGTAATTTTGGGAACAAGAAAGTCACCAAGGCCAGACCCTTCATCATCCGTGGTTCGATAATGGATGTTGCTCCTTTGCACCTCCATTACTGGGACTACAGCAACCAGATTATGCCAAAGGCAGCTTACCTTTTAGCAAGTCGATCTCAGCACGTACAGATAAATAAATGGATATATGTGTTGCATTTGGACGTTTATTGAACCAATAATTACTTACTTTACTAATTAAATGAGAACCAACTTTGTCGTTTAGATACTTGGCTGTTTGTTTGTAAATCCTTAGAGTGACAATTGTAACAAATGACCAGTTTTTTGCACAACAAAAAAAGTAAATTACAGGTAGACAAACTAAAGTTTGTTAATGCCACTATTTTCTCATGTACTTGCAGGCAACAATGCAGCATTCTGCTTTAGCGAATATGTAACAAGCTAACACGAGGCATTCAAGTAAAGCGCACACTAGAAAGTGATTTGAAAGGTTACCGGTACCCCTGAATAAGCTCATAGGCCCAATCTTATCTAAAAACTAGAACAAGTTTATTTTTGCTAAATAGTAAACTAATAAGCTTTCCAAATAAAGCTGAAACAAACACCCTGTTAGTAGAATCAAGAGGGAAACTAATCACCGGGCTTTTTAGAGGTCAATGTTGTTTTGTATTTGCTTTTAGATGTAATTTAGTAGGTATTATGCATATTTCCTTTGCTGTGGATCTTGTCAAGCCTGAAATTGTCATTAGTACGTTTTACATAATGAATTATCATTTTTGTTTTTGGACTTAAACAGGTTGTGGAAGTTCCCAATTGCAGCTGGGATGATATTGGAGGTCTCGAGAACGTTTAGCGTGAGCTTTACGAGGTAATGAAAAACCGCGCACTATGCTTAATTAATACAGCATCACACGTTTTGTTTCACTTATTTGAGAATCTGTTCCCTTAACTTGATCAATATCATGGAATTTACAATGTAGGGACCGCCGTTTCTATAGATAGATTAACGTCACCTCCGATTCAACTAGTGATTGGTACGGAGTCATCAGGCAGATCCACCGCGGTTAATTGACTTGCAAGGATGTTGTAGCAGTGAAGCTTATCAACCTCTGAACAACCGTATGTGTTGCAATAAAATTGGTTTTGTTGGTATTCGGTTTAAAGTTACATATTTCACAGATTATCTTACGATGTTGTAGTAACATAAGTGCATGTACTTGATGCAAGATGGGCAGCTGCAACCAATTATGAAAATCCCTCAACCGATTTATTTGGTTAGCCGAAATTTGAACCGGATTATTAAGCTTATTTTAGCTTATTTTGAACAAATATGTTTTATGGGGACACATGGGAAGAAGGTACTAATTTGGATAGAAGTACTTCTTATCAGATTGGGTCATGTTCTGTTCGTTTACTTTTCAGCTAATGGTAGCATTACTTAGCAATTCGTTAAACCTGTCAAGAAAGATTTAAGCTTAATAGCTTTCGGCTAATGCATATTTATATCTGTTATTTTGAAAGAAAGGTTGCCGTGGCGTTATGACTTATGGAGTGGATAACTCGCGCGGATGGCTTGGAGTGCATAATGATCAGGTCATGTTTGTTACTCTGCAAAGGTGATACTTTGGGTGATGCATTGTTATTGTATATCAGCTTACTTCTATAGTTTCTTCGTATGTGTTGACTTAGGGCCTTTTAAGCTCACAATTGGTTACTCATATCAGTAATAAAAAGGTAAATATTTCATCTGTGCACAAACTTAAAAGTTGTTGCTTTTTGGCTTTTACGCTAAAAAAAATACACATCTCATTCTCGCTTAAGATATATAAAGTTTCGGCCTGCAACAACGCGAAACTATTTGTCAACTTTCTATTTTTTTAGTATTCTTCATATCTTTGATTTGATCTTCCTTTTAAAGAAATGGTCAAAGCCAATCTATTTAAATCTAGGATTTAAGCTTCCTCCTACAGCCACATTTCACATAAACATTTGTTCCAAAACAATGTTGGGCAAGAAGTTAGGCTCCTTCAAAAATCTAGCAAAAATGATTAAAGTCAAACGTGCCCCGGATAGTGACCCATTGCACCCTGACCATCTGTTAAAGATGTATGCCGAGAATGGTTTTTTTTAGAACGGTCAGTTAGTGATTCGAGCTCACAGTGACATCCAATTTGGCAGTACTTCTCCTTAGGGGTGAAACCCCACTCCTAGTTAGCTAGCTCCTGAAGGAAAACCCCCCACGGAGAGGCTCGAACCCGAGACCTCCCGCATATGGTAACAACCTTCCAAAGGATATCATTGGTGGCCATATGAGCTAGCCCAGATGGTTATGCCGAGAATGGTTATGATGAAGCCTTTCCAATATCAACCCCAAATGGCTATTTTGCGATTTACGTAGGTCATGAGCAACAAAGGTTTGTGGCTCCTACTGCATATCTATCTCATTCGCTCTTTAAAAATGTTGTTAGAGAAGGCTTATGATGACGAAGAGTGGAATAACCGATTGGTAATTCCCTGTAATGTGGTGGCATTTGAAAAGGTGCTTAAAATGGTGGAATGTTGCAATGGCATGTTTGATCTTGGGCATTTCTTTGAAGAGCTTAGTTAAGGGTACATTTTTCACAAACATTAATTTAGTTTTGAAATTAGCTAATCACTGTATGTGTGATTTAACTTTCTCTGTTTAGCTTTATCAGTGATATATAAGCATGTTGTCTATGATAAGAACTCTCCAAAAGAGGTTTACAATATATATTCATCACAGGCCTTATGGCTTAAACACATTTGGATGTATTAATTTAGTCATAACTTCCTTGCAAGTCATGAATCACAGATTTAAGGCATACTAAAGAAAATGATCAGTTTTATTATTTATGTCTAAGCAACCCTCTAACTATACGAACTTATGAAACGGACAAATGATATCTGAGAATGAAGCCACTCAAGTGTTCTGCTTTTGGTCAACAAGGTGTTTCAAGTATGTAAGTGGTTTAATTTATACTGATTGTGACCTCAAATGTATGGATGACGAAGAATACCTTAAAACCTTTGGGACGACAAAAATATATTCAATTAATAATTAACATATATGTACACCTTTTTGACAAACAACAACTGAACACGGTTCCGACAAATGACAACACAAAAACCAAGTCTTGAACGTCAAACAAACAGCTAATAATGTTAAACAAACAAGCAGCAAAGCGCAACGGCCTATTTTTGATTTGTCAAGTGTGATTTGTCAAGTGTGGATGGTTACTGTCATTGTTCTTTATGATTATCTAAATTTTTAAAAAGTTATACTAAGTAGGGCAAATCGCATACAAGTGTACTTATACTTAATTTCAATTTAATATACTATACTTTTTTTTCTCAATTTAGTATACTCAACTTTTTTTTGTTTGCAATTGAAGACAATTAACAAGTTAACCGGTCACCTTCTTCTCCGACATGATTTTCCGGCGACCTGATTTTGTGACGAACCCACCACCACCACTACCACTTACAACCTACCACCACAACCACCTTAACGGATTTGTCATACAAGAGCTTAATTCAGGAGCTTAGACAAAAATCTTTACGTTGTAATTATGTTTAGTTTGATGTCACAGAATCTAAGAACTATATTCAATAAAATGAGTTCAATTTCACTTTGGTCCAACAACATGAAACCCCCTTTTTAACAGATCCTTGTTTAGCTTGTTAAAGCTTTAGTTATCTTAGATAGATCTAAAACAACTATTATAGAAACCTTGAGTAATATATAAAGATTATGCGGAATCTAATCTTATACACCAGAGAAACAATAAAGCAATGTAACAGTAAGATCTTTCTCTCAACTCACAATATATTGAATGATTCACAAAACAACTATATGTTTTGCCTAATAGCTATAACTTTTCTATATTTGATTCGTTTCTCTAACTATGCCGTAGGGTTTTTATATACATCAAAGAAAACCCTAACAGGCTTACAAAACGCGTTAAGTGATCATGCATATCTATTCCTAATATATCTCATGCATATCACATAAACAGTACTAACTTCTTATACTAACAATACTAATGAACTAATTAGCAGTACTAATGACTTATCATTTTGTACTGGCAGTACTAACTATAACTAACAGTACTAATTATTACAACTAGCAGTACTAATGACTTAGTTTACATTCTTCAATCTTCAGTAGCAGCACAAATCTTCAAGTAGCAGTACTAAGTCCTTTCAGCAGTATAAACTTGTAGAGGCCCTTAATTCCCAACAATCCTTCCCTAAACTTGTGATTTATCTTCAAATCATCAAGTTTCTTGAATTAAACCTATTTAGCTCTGAGAGGATTCTTCCAAACACTTCATCTTCTTGGTTTGTTGGCTTCTATGAAGATCTTCATAACTAAGTCTCTTGCCATCTCACTATCTTCTTCTACTTGCAGCCTTCTGCCTAGCATCAAACCCATAACTACAGTTGACAATGGATAATCCTTTTCTGTCAACATATAGATGTCATGCCCTCTTGTTGAAGATACATGATGTACTCCACATGAACCATACAATCTCCATGTCAAAGGATCATGCATATATCTTTGTAGCTTCCATAGCACATCATCTTTATCTGGTTCAAACAGTCTTTTTAGTTCAACCCATAAAGCTTTTTCCATATCTTCAGTAGGTTCTGCAGATCTAAATCTTTCTTTAACTAAGCTCCATAATGTAACAAAGTCTTCTCTGTCAAATCCTTTGAGCATATCTTCAAAGCCTTGATATGCCTCTGTGATATTTCTAACCCTGATAATTTTCTAATATTTTCTTGATCCTTCAATATGAACTTCCTAGTCTATGATAGGATACTTAACTTGTAAAGCTTCTGCCTTGGTTTCTTCTACTGGAACTATGTCCAACATCTTCTTAAGTTCTTCTTTAGACAATTCTTTTGGTGCTTTAGTTGGTTGTTCTTGTATAGGTTCTGAACTTGAAGCTTCAGTTGTCCTTAACTTCTTGAAACTCTCTTGAAGTAGTGTCTCTTCTGCAATTCTCTTTGTCTTTGTCTTTTCAACTCCTGTATACTTCTTAAACAAAGTTTGTACCTTCGTGTATTCTTTTTCAAATATGGGTCTGATCTCATCATAGCTCATTCCTTTGAAGTAACCCATCTTATATCCAGTCATATTCTTCAAATAAATTATCATATTCTTCCTTGCTTGAGCTACTATGACTGGTTTCTTCTTGAGTGTTCGATACCTTTTTATAGTATCTGACTGTCTCTCTTGAACTTGTTCAGCAACAATCTTCCAGTCAATATTATCAGTTTCATCCAACTGTTTTTGTAACTCTATGGCTTTTTCAAAATCAATCCTTTCCTGTTTTTCTCTTGCTTCAGCTTTTACCATTTCTTCCTCATTTAGCTTCTGAGCTATCCTTTCATCAGTACTTAGAATTTTCTTAGCAGTACTAAAAAGACCTCCAGCAGTACTATCTCTTGAACTGTCAGTACTTCTTCTAGTGTAACTTTTGTAGGTCTTTACTCTTGCTCTGGATATATCTGTAAGGATCTTAGTTGCACTGAGAACATCTAAGTGAACTTCAGAACTCTCTTGGCTTTGTTCTTCACCTTGTGGAACTTTTGTAGGAGTAATGTGCTGCAATATATCAGTCTGATCCAATTCATACTCAACTTCTTCATATTTTGTCTTTGACATCCTCCCTTGTTTAGAAAGGATCCTCTGAAACCAAATCCTCCTCATCATCAGAAATAACCATCCTTGCCTTTCTTCTTTCTGTGGTAGACTTTAGCTTGTCTTCCAAGTGTTTGACCTTCTTCACCAACTTTGTAAGAGCCTTAGCATAAACCTTCTTAGTCTGTTTGAGATCTTTCTCCAAGCTGGTGACTTTGTCAAATAATTTTGTACACAATTCTGTCAATTCATTAAGTTTCTTGTTGCCCTCATCACTTCCAGGTGTGTCACCTCCTGAGAGAGGTGAATCATGAGGCATGGAAGTTGTTGTTTGTGGAATGGTTGTGCATTTAAAGGTGGGGATGAAGTAGTAGTGATAGGTACCGTGGTAGGTACTTGTGAAGGTTGTTCTTGTAATGACATTGGTTGAGATGTAGTGGGTTGTGAGGTAGTTGGAGAAGCAATGAGTGTGTGTTGGGACTCAACAGTGAGTGTTGGTCCTTCACCCTGACCAGGTTGGTCATGAAGCAGCATACTATCAAATAGAGGTACATGTTCCCCTGAAAAACCTATTTTCATGTTGCTAAAAAGTTTTTGTGTCAAAGAAGGAGCAACATATGTTTTCTTGTGTTGTTTAAGAAGCGTTTTCTTTTTATCCAAAAGCATTTGTATAAAACGTGGATACATCAAAAAAATTGTTTTACAATCCACATTTTTCACCATACCATCAAAAATTAGTTTTGAAAACTTAATTGTCCTGTTTGTAGCTAAACAAATGATTGCAGTTGCAATATTACTAGAAAATTGTTCCCATGAAGTTTTCTTAGGACTTAAACAATGTAAGATGGTATGGATCAAAAATCTCCATTGGGGTGAAAATTTACCTTTTTGAAAAGTAAGTTTATCATCATTAGAAACATACCCCATTAGAGTGAGTTGTTCAAAGATTTCAGTATTGGGCAAACAACTACTACCATCTGCATCTGCTAATTGGAGATGTCTCCTAACAGATGCTTCAGTAATAGCAATTGTTTGCCCATCAACTATGACAGTTATCTGTTGTTCTCCATCATTGACTGTTTCGACTGTAGCAGTCTGTCAAAACTGTTCAATTAAAGAAACATAGATAGTAGGATTGGAAGTTAAAGCATACCTGATATGACTACCAGCAAGAAAGTCTACTATCTGATGGAATTCCTCACTTCCAGTTGACTTTCGAAGAAAAGCCACCATGTTATGCTTGTCGCAGAAGTCCATATTAGCCATGAGTATAAAAGTTATGAGCAAAATACTAATGCGAGTGCTGGGTTAAGAGTGATTTAAAGTGAATTAGTGTTTGGTAAAAGTAATTGAGATTTTATAGAGAATGTATAAAGTTTTGAAAGTGGATAAATTATGTCTTTAAAATAAATCATGTAAATAAGGTAAAGATTACAATTATCCAAAGGAAGAACCATATGTACGCTGTCAATTGCGTAAAAATCTCAACGGTAATAGTCAAAGAGTTGAAAATCTGTTATTGACCAAACAGTGTAAACGGTAACCCAGCAGTACTAATATTAGCCTAGCAGTCTTAACTTTTGACTAGCAGTACTAATATTTTTGCCCACCAGTATTAAGAATTTGCCCGCCAGTATTAACTTTTTCTCTAATAATCATGCAACAACATGCCTCTATCCATCACAAACACGCTAGAAATAACTAGATAGACATGTGAGAATTCATGAGGATCCATATTTATGCATAACCCATGAATAGAAGTCAAAAACTGTTTAACTAAACCAAAATACTAATTTTGACCCATTTCTTCCCAAATTTAACCTCAAGACATCCCATTAGCTTAGTTGGAAGTATAGTTTTTGGCAAACTATTAGCCATTAACGAATTTGATGATTCTTTACCTGTTGTCGTTTGCCCTGGAATAGCCAATTCTTTCTTGTCAGTTAGACATGGTGAATTAATTACGATTTGTTGTGTGGTGTACAACCAACACTGAAAGAACATTCATGCTATCAGCAATTTCCTCCCCTCAAATAAAGCTTCTAGCAGCAACACCAATCCACATATATGCAGCAGTACTAACTGAACCTAGCAGCATTAACTTTTGTACTAGCAGTACAAAGTTTTACCCAGCAGTATCAACTAAGCCTAGCAGTATTAAGAAACTTGACATCATATTTATCCTTCAATACCAACTCAAACCTCATTTGTGTATAATCTTCAGTACCTATACACAAATAACCTCCCCTTAATCCATGCTTCAGGGATTAGGAATACCAATGCTTGCAATCAAAAACTGAAACCTAGTCACATCAAAGGCTTTAGTAAGAAGATCTGTAACATTGTAGTCAATATGTATTTTGACCATTTCAATCAACTTTTTCTTATAGTAATCCCTAATGAAATGATGGCTAATCTCTATATGCTTGGTCTTTGAATGATAGACAAGATTCTTGATAACACAAATAACACTCTCATTGTTAACATGAATCTTTGTCTGCATAAAATTATATCCATAATCCAACATCTGATTTTGGATCCAAAGCACTTGACCACAGCAGTGAGAAGCAGCAATATACTCAGCTTCAGTAGTTGAGTTAGCCACCACAGTCTGCTTTTTACATTGCCAATAGATTAACCTTGAACCAAGAAATTGACAACCTCCTGTTGTGGATTTCCCGTCCAAGCTGGCACCTGCATAGTCACTGTTTGAAAAAGCTTCCAATATAAGAGGAGAGTCCTTAGGATACTAAAGACCCAACTTAGGTTGACCTTTTAGGTATCTAAAGATCCTTTTTACTGCATTCAAGTGGGAAACTTTTGGCTGAACTTGAAATCTTAAGCAAGCACAAACTGAGAACATAATATCTGGTCTAGAGGATGTAAGATACATTAATGACCCAATCATTGACCTGTATAAATGAACATCAACATCCTCACCATCTTTATCTTTTGTCAAAGACTTATTGGTTTCCATAGGAGTACTAGTTGTCCTTATACTAGAAAAGCCAAATTTCTTTACGATTTCACCAACATACTTGTCCTGACTAATGAAGATCCGATCCTCTTTCTGCTTGACTTGTAAACCCAAGAAGAAAGTAAGTTCTCCCATTGAACTCATCTGAAACTTGTTATGCATTATCTGCTCAAACTCATCAACGCGAGTACTCAAAGACTTCTTTGTAGACCCAAAAATGATGTCATCTACATACACTTGAACAAGTAGAATGTCATTTTTGATCTTTTTTATGAACAAAGTCTTATCAATTGTACCTCTTCTGAATCCATTCTCTAATAGGTAGGTAGATAAGGTCTCATACCAGGCTCTAGGAGCTTGATGAAGACCATATAATGCTTTATCCACCTTGTACACTTTATTTGGAAATTCTGGATCCACAAAACCTAAAGGTTGGCTAACATAAACCTCCTCTTCTATTGTGCCATATAAAAATGCACTCTTCACATCCATCTGGTACACAGTGAAATCCATATATGATGCATAGGCTAAAAATAACCTGATTGCTTCAATCCTAGCAACAGGAGCAAAAACCTCATCATAATCTATGCCTTCTTTTTGTCTATGACCCTGTGCTACCAGCATGGCTTTATTCCTAACAACAATTCCTCTTTGATCTTTCTTGTTTAGAATACCTATTTAGTACCAATGGCCTTCTTTCCATGAGGTAAGTCCACCAGTGTCCAAACATTCAGTAGCTTGAACTGGAGAAGCTCTTCCTGCAAAAGCTTCTACCTAACTTTCATCATCCAAAGCCTGAGTTACCTTCTTAGGGGGGAGGGGGAGGGGGGGGGGGGGGGAGGGGGGGGGGGAGGGAGGGGGTGTGGGGAGGGGGGGGGGGGGGAAGGTGGGGGGGGGGGGAGGGGGGGGGGGGTAAGGGGTTGGGGGAAGGGGGGGGGGGGGGGGGGGGGGGGGGGGGGGGGTGGGGGGAGCGGGGGGAAAGGGGGGAGGGGGGGGGGGGGGGGGGGGGGGGGGGGGGGGGGGAAGGGGGGGGGGGGGGGGGGGGGGGGGGGGGGGGGGGAAGGTGGGGGGGGGGGGGGAATGCGGTGGGGGGGGGGGGGGGGGGGAGGAGGGGGGGGAGGGGAGGGGGGGGGGGGGGGAAAAGGGGGGGAGGGGGGGGTGGGGGGGGGGGGGGGGAGGGGGGGGGGGGGGGGGGGGGTTCCCATCTGGGAGAGTAGAAAACAAGCAAATAAACAATTTTGGAAATCTTTGTGATTTGTTCTTCTCTGCTTGTTTATGAAAGTTATCAATCCTGCTTCCTTCTACTTAGCCATTTTCCTTGTCTGAACAGCAGAGTGTACTTCTCCAATGATTTGTGCTTTAGGATGATCCTTATGAATTCTGGTTGTGGGAATAGGACTGACACTCATGGTTGTTTCCAAGTTGTTGATATCAGCCTCTACACCCACATCTTCATCATCATATGCATTTTCAAATATACCAGTATCTTAAAGATTAACAGTATCCTCCAAATCAGGTATGAGTGGATCAATAGGATAATCAACATTGGAAGGAGTATCAGCATTAACAGGAGTAAAGACCCTGTAGGCATTGTTGTTATCCTTGTCTTGTTCAAACAAACTTTCAAACTCATTCCTTTGTGCACTTGCTTTTCCTGGATCCTCAGTAGTAAAAGATGAACTAACAGTATTAACTGGTGAACTAACAGTATTAAGTCTGTTAGTGCTGTTAGTGTTAGTAGCCTTCCCTAGACCATTCATGTCACCTTCTTTTGTTGGATCCTTAACTTCATTCTTCTTGCCAGCATCATCTTTAGGTGAGGACTCAGCTTCCTCAGAACTTGAAGGAACATTTGAACTTGTATGTAGTAATGGTAATATGTATTCTTGATCAGGCACTTTTTCTTTTCCAGCTTGTCCTGCATCAGAATTAGTCTCTAAACCTGCATTACCATTAGTTCTATTTCCTGCATTGACTGGTTAATAATTCATAGTATTTGTTAGAGTATCAATATCAAACAGCCATTCTGGCCTATTTCATGCGACATTTGGTTTATTTTCAAGAACGTTTACATGCAGGTTTTCCTCTACCTTCCTAGTTCTACTATTAAATACTCTAAAAGCCTTGCTATTTATAGAGTAACCAACTAGGAATCCCTCATCAGCCTTTCCATCAAACTTGCCTAGGTGATCAAGGGTGTTAAGAATAGTAACTGGACAGCCAAAGGGTCTCATAAAACTTATAATAGGTGTTCTACCAATTAAGAGTTCATAAGGTGTCTTATTATGAAGTTTAGTCACTAATACCCTGTTCTATACATATCAAGCAGTATTAACTGCTTCAGCCTAAAATGGTATAGGTGAAAGTGAATTTGCCAACATAGTTCTAGCTGCTTCTATGAGTGTCCTATTCTTTCTTTCAGCAACTCCATTTTGCTGTGGAGTCCTAGCATTACTGAATTCCCTCTTAATCCCTTTTATTCCACAGAACTGATTCATTTCATAATTTTTAAACTCAGTCCCATTGTCACATCTGATGATTTTAACTTTGTGATTCAATTGGTTTTCTATGCCTGTTATGAAGTCCTTAAGGATTCTACTAGTCTCATCCTTTTTAGCTAAAAAGAAAACCCAACTAAATCTGCTATAGTCATCAGTGACCACTAAGCAATACATTTTACCCATGATGCTCTTTACAAAAGTTGGTCCAAATAAATCCATATGTAAAATTTGTAAAGGTTAGCTGATTGTATTCACAAGTTTGGACTTACAAGAGGTTTTGTGTTGCTTTCCTTTCTGACAAGCAACACATGTGTGGTCATTTTCAAAAATCTTTAAAGGTAAACCTCTAACAAGATTTCCTTTCACAAGTTTATTCATTGTTTTAAATTTTATATGAGCAAGCCTCATATGCCACAACTTAGACTCATCATTTGTGGCCTTTGCAAATAAACAAGTCAAACCTTTTGAAGGAACAACATTCTTTAGGTCAAAACTGTACATATTATTCTTTCTGGGCACCTTAAGCAAAACTTGACTTTCATCAGGTAGCTTAAAATCAGGAGAAAGAACAAGACATTCAGTTTCAGTAAAAAGAACACTGTTTTGCTTGTCACACATCTGTGAGACACTAAAAAGGTTAAACTTAAGTTCTTCTACAAAGTACACATCTTTAAAGTCTAATTTTCCAGTTACAATTTTACCTTTTCTAGATATTTTACCTCCTTTAGAACTGCCTGCAAATGCAACAAATCCTCCATCATATTCTTGATAATCTGTGAGATGGGACTTGTTTCCTGTCATATGCCGGGAGCATCCACTGTCAAAAATTCTTGTATCTTTTAAAGCAACTTGTGGATCACCCTGCAAAACAAACACAAGAGATTTAGTTTCTCTTGGGGACCCAAGTCATTACTGACTTGAGCCTGCCTACTGGATCAACATAGTCAAATTGCTTACAAATGTATAATCCACTATTTTTGGAGACATGATCTAGCTCCTTAGTTTTAGGTCTCCAAACCTAGCATGCCGAGGACTTAACAGCATTAATCTCTTGTTCCTCAACAGCACTTGTCACTTTGTTTACCTTAGCAGTATTAACATAATTTATCTTAGCAGTATTAACTTTGTTATTTAAATTTCTGTTTTAAGTGCTGTTTGTTGGTAAATAGGTCTCCAAAATGATGAATGTGACTTCTGAAAAGCATTTGGTCTTGATTTTACAACCTTTACAAAGGGTTTTGGTGTAGCGGTATTAATAAGCCTGGCAGTACTAACTGGTGTTGCTGCTCTTGAAGAGCTTTGCCTAGCAGCATTAATTGGTACTATGCCAGACTTGATTAAAACTTCTTTTGGAGCAAAATTTCTTCTAGAATTAGAGAAATTTTCCTCAAAGCATTATTTCAAACTGGTCTAACTTCCCTTTGACCAGTCCCCTTTTTCACATTGTTCATCATAGGTTTTTGTACCATCTTTTTATCATGAAAATCACAGTCTTTAATTAGATGGTTAAAACTCCCACACACAAAACAAGCTTTCTTAGTAAACTGAAACCTAATTCCTAGTTTCTAAGTTCTGTTATTCCTAGGATTTTGATCAACTTTCCTAGGTTGATTAGCTTATTTAGGTATATGTTGAACATTATCAGATTTTAGTACCATTACTTCAGACTCATCCTCATCACAATCAGAAACCCAATCTTCAATTATTGGGGCATCAGTAGTTTTTTTAATCTCATTTGAGGAATTTTCATAAACACTCTTATTTGCCTTTAATCCATAGCCTTAAAATTCAGGCTGTTGAAACTCCTCAAGACCAGAGTAGGACAAATCAATAGTTGGGGGTGAAAATAAGCCTGTAGGTGGAGGTTCAACAACATTATAGTTTTCAAACCCCATACCTTTTCTATTGTTATTAGAAATTTGACTCCCTATCAATTTATCTAGGCTCTTAGAGGCATTTTCAAAATTGTCAATTTTAATCTGATTGCTCTCTTTTTCTTTCTTAAGTTTTTCTATCTGTATATTAAGAGCATTGATTTCTGAGTCTTTGAATGAGGCATCCCTTTTTAAAACAACACAAAGCATACTTTCATTTTTCTTATAAAAGACCAGTTGTTCTTCTACTGAAGCTAAACCCTTTTTATAGCTATCTAAATCAGATTCAGACTTATTAAGCTCTATTCTCAACTTATCATACTTAGACTTAAGATCTTTAAAATTTTTAAGACAAGTTTTAGAGCAAGTTTTGTTATTTTGTACCTCAGAGTCAGAGAAAGCCATAGGTGCAAAGTTGGTAGAAGAAGATTCTTCCACATTCACTATTCTTATAATAAGATTCTTCCACATTCACTGTTCTTCTTGAGCTATCTTGACTTCTGTTCCTGTTCTCTTGACTCCTAGGATTTCTGCACTCTCTAGCAAAATGTCCCAACTTATGACAATTGAAACATTCCACCTTTTTCTTGTCATAACCAGCAGTATCACTTCCATTGATGATAATCTTTTTACCAGTTCTCTGATAAAACTTTCTTGCTTTCATACTTAGCAATGTCAATTGCCACTTTAAATCTATTTCATCAAGATCATCTTCATAGATTTGCTCTAGGTCTTCATGAACAACTTGAGACCCATTGGGTTGAGTGGCCAGATAAGCATATACTGTGGCATCACTGAGACAAGCAGTACTATTATTAGTGCTAGCAGTACTAACAGGAGTACTACCAGTACTAACATGAACATTAGCAGTATTAACATCATTTGTACTGCTATGACCTGAGAGAAAGGCCAAATTCTGAGAGCCTGAGTTTGAGCTAGAGGTTACACTTCTTTTGACTTCAGGTTCAACAATCTTAAAATTGTTGTAAAGGTCATCAAAACTTATTGAGCCCAGATCTGATTTGTTCCTCCAGACCACAACATGCATACCCCATTCAGTAGGAAGACTTCTTAAGAATTTCAGGTTAAGATCTTCTGGAGTGATGATTTCACCTAAGATAGTTAACTGGCTTATAATTTTCTGAAGCCTGTTAAAGATAGAGTCAAGTGACTCTGAGCTAGAAGCATTGAAGGTTTCATACATCTGCTTTAAGAGTGTCTTTTGAGTCTTCTTGGTGGCTTCATTACCACCAAATCTTGCTTCTATGGCTTCAAATAAAGACTTGGCATCCTTGTGTTTATTGAAAGTAAGTAGATGCTCACTTGGAAGTGTCATCATCAGGATGCTTCGGGCTTTAAGATCATTCTTCTTTAGGATCTTCTGTTCAGCAGTAACAGCACCAGGTATTGTTGTAGTAGATGTACCATCTTCGTTTGTAGTGGTTCGAGCTACTGGCTTGAAAGAGTTGCCTTCCTCTATGATCTCCCAGAGAGTATAATCTTGAAGTTGAATATATGACTCTATTCTGAGTCTCCATGTGTCATATTCACCTTGCTTGAGAAGTGGCAGTTTTGCAAGAGAATTGTTTTGGGTATTTTCTAGATCCATGGTTTTTGATATAGGGAATGAACAGTGAGATGGATCTAGATTGTTTCTTCTAAATCAAGGTTTCAGAACACCAGCTCTGATACCACTTGTTGGTTCCAATTTAATGGATCTTTTGTTCTGCTTAGATAAATCTAAACAACTAGATTAGAAACCTTGTGGTGTATATATAAAGACTATGCGGAATTAATCTTTATATACTCAGAAGAAACAATCAAACAATGAACACAGAACTTTCACTATATTGAACAAATCACAAAACAACTATATGTTTTGCCTAATAGCTAATCGTGTTCTTCTTCTATTCTCTGAATATTGATCTATGAATGAATATCTAACTATGCCGTAAGGGTTCCTTTTATACACCAAGGAAAAACCCTAATAGGCTTACAAAACGCGTTAGGAGATTATGCAGAGATCATGCATATCTATTCCTAATTTATCTCATACATATCTCATAAGCAGCACTAAAACACTAACTAACAGTACTAACTATATACTGACAGTACTAACATTGTTCTAACAGTAGTAACTATAACTAACAGCAGTAATAAGTCCTTCAGCAACATTATCTTGTAGAAGCTCTTTAATTCCCAACAGCACCTGCGAAGAGGAATAAGCTTGGTTCTTCTTCAGAAAAGATAAATTCCAAAGTTAGTTGGGTAAAGATAAAAAAAGACCGTCAACATGTAAATGATCCATGTACCGCTAAACTTTTAAAAAATGTGAAACCATGGGTTGAGGTATGAAACTTATTCTACTACTTTACAAATCAATATTAGATGATACAATGTGTTATAACTTATACATATAATATGTATATGTAGGATATTTCGTGAGTATTACATTGTATGGACACAGTTTGGTTAAGTGATGATATTGAACGTTTTCTAGGCCAACCCGAGTAAGTTAAATGTAAATTTCCATGGAACGATGATTATACTGTAGATAGGAATTTCTGGCTTAAGTTGGTTTGCTTAGACCCAACAAGGAAAGGTTGGCTAACTGAAGAGGTATGTATTTATAGAACAACTATAAATACAATTTGTAATCATAAACTTGTTGTTTTCTCTTCATTAAGCCATTCATTTGTTTCTTTCAATGAACATCACATAGACTTGTGGGTGGACTATATGTGGCATATCAGAACCGAGCATGCTAATTGGGCTATGGTTAGTTGCTACTTTGTTCAGCTCCTATTGCAAAAGGCTTGCCCTTATTTTATGCTAACGGGGAGAGGTATACCACTCCATGGAGCGAGGTTGATTAGGTAAAACATTTACCCTAAATGTAGTGTATTTTTGGTTTGTTAGAATGTTGTTTAAATCATTTTCATAAACAAAATAAAAGATATAATAATGCACTATTCAACATAAATACCTACCTTTTAAACCAACATATACACTAAAGCCTTTCTTCATTAATTTTTTGCTTAATAATTTCATTTTGTATAACCATCCAAAAAACCACTACTGTGTAGGTATTTATTCCGATTAATGAAACGGGTGAACATTGGTGTCTTGCCCAGTTTCATATTCTATCTGGAGAAGTCACATTTTATGATACTGGGTACACATATGACTATGACTATCGCGATTGGTATGTCCGGGTTAGGTATAACACCCCCAAATTTTACAACGCTGCGGAATAACACTTTGGGGTGCTACTTCGTAATACATACATATGAGTCACAGTAAACGACTTCTATAAAGACGTTTATAAAATAAAGATCACATTCGATTTTATTAAAAAGGATCAGAGTTACACAGGTCCCCAAAAGAGTTTTTGTAAAATCTATAAAAGTCAAAGAACGACTCCATTTGAGTAAAATACTTTTTAATCAAATGTAATTTATTCACCAAGTCCAAGTTCTTTGATATCCGCACATCGTCCCATCTAAGCAAACAAAAGCACATAAACCTGAGATAACATGCTTAAAAACGTCAACAAAGTTGAGTGAATTCATAGAGTTTATATGAATAAAAGTGTGAACACAAGTATATATATATATCATCGAGAAACTTGTGGATCAAATAAGTTAATAATCACTATTGCATTAAGCTCATGACATTGAAACGCTAACCAACATATAAGAATATGCATTCCGTCCGCCCCTACCCAAGGTAATATTGCCATATACCCAAAAGATAATATTCTCAATACAAAATGTCCGACACAGGGTGCTTACGCCATGGATACATACCCCGAACAGGGCTGTCACGGCCCAATAAATCTATTAATTGTCTTCAGCGCTTACCCATCATAGGTAATTAACAGTTCATGAATTTCAGAGCCTTTTAGCAATAGGTACTCATGCAATAGTCTCACAATCGGGTCCAGCATACCGAAAACTACTTGTGTTCAATTTATAAAATAAGCATGTATCTCCCTCGCGTGGTTTATGAAAACATTTAAAAGTATAAAGGCGAGGTTATAAACTCACCAAAAGCAAGATGGGATCAGAAAGCAAGTGGATCGATGGTCGTGCGAAAACCTCTAAGTACCACCTAAAAGATGTGGTGCGACTTAGAATGATAAAATATAACCCAATACGTAAAAATAATATAAGTGTTCATGAAGTGTGTGTCCCAAAATAAGCATTGCATTGCACTCAGATTTTTCAAAGAAATTTTACTCAAAACTCCACGTCTAGCATGAACTTATAGGTATTAAGACATGTATTAGATTTTAACCCTTATCTCCTATTTTATCAAAGTTAACATATACGTTTTCAATTTAAAGTCCATACGTAAATTTCCAAATTCTGAAATTAACTCAACTTCCCGTACCTCTAGTTTCTAATCCGTAAGTGATAAAAATACAAGGCTTTCACCCCCTGAAATAATTTTGAGTCTATTTTTCAAAAATGTAGGCCTCATGTTTTGAAAAGTTTCAGAACCATGTGAAAAGACCATCTTACCCCTGGTCACCCAAAACAGTTTATTTCCAGATTTTTAACCCTTTACGAAAACAGCCATAAATCATAATCTATGATAGCTATTAAAGTGAGGCCAAATGAAGGTGTTAGGTCTATGTGTCTACTACAGGGGTCAACTTTTTATTCCAACATTTTAATGTAAAAACCTGGAGTTAAACTCCTTTTCCAAACAGTGGTCCAGACTTGACTAGTTTTCGTAATTTGGCCATATCTTGCTCATCCGGAGGAGATATGGCTCTATCCAATTAGCCACATGTTGCTTAGACATATATCTATCTATCTATCCAATTTCCCAGAAGTCCACAAGCCAAAAATAATTCTTATTATGTCCAACTAGCTACTAATTTAAAAAAAAATCCTTAAATCCACTTTACCAACACACACTCTCATTAAGTTTGACCTTACCAAAAGTGTATGAAATGCCATACCATTTTGTCACACATCTTAATAACATCAAAATACATATTTTACAGTAGGTAATCATATCAAAATGATCTTATAACAGAAATTAAAGGAAACAAAAAGAAGGGCTTATAACAACAACAAGCGTGACTAAAATAATCCACACAACCTCTACACCTTATTTCTCCAAGCTGTTAAGTTTTTGGGTAAAATTTAAGATAGGTGGGTAGTTTTGGGGCTAATGGGTACTAGAAAAAAAAATATTCCGAGAGTTAAGGCGGAACCAAAAAGTGAAAATGAATAAGAAAAAAAATGGTTTTACATCATACGGGTAATTTTTTTGAAAATTTAAATTACGTAGGGTTCAAGACGGATAATAATCCTAAGCATGGATCGTAAATAACTAAAACGACGATTTTAATAAAACCGACTAAAAGTGATAAAATGTAAATTCTTAAAATTTAGAAAATAAATTAAAGTTTGGGATAAATTGTGACCTTAAATCCGAAATGTTACATCCTCCTCCCCTTAAAGGAGCGCCGTCTCGGTGCTCGTTTCGCCTTGCTCGCCTTTTTCTTACTCAAGAAGAGATGAGGATATTTACTCTTGAAGTAATCTTCTTGTTTCCAAGTAAATTCCGGACCTCGTCGCAAATTTCATCGAACTTTGACAATGGGAATACGACTATGCTTGAGCTACTTCACTTCCCGGTCCATAATCTCCATCGGCTCCTCGATGAAGTGTAACTTGTCGTCGAGTTGAATTTCTTCGAGTGGAATAACCAAGTTCTCATCCGTCAGGCATTTCTTAAGGTTTGAAACATGGAAGGTGTTATGAATTCCACGGAGTTCATCAGGAAGCTCCAACTTGTACGCCACGGGACCATTTCTATCAATGATCTTGAACGGCCCAAAATACCGTGTAACATCTCGTATTTTACGGTCAATATTAAATCTCGACTCCGTTCCTATTTTTGCTTTGAATAAAAATATTGTGTTTTACTTGTTAGCCGATTTGGTGAAAATCGTTAATTTTAGTTATTTGCGAATCGTGCTTTGGATATTTATCCGTTTTAACGTTTGAGAAATCGATAATTTCATATTTTAGCTTCGGAAGCTTATTTATTCTTATTTTAATATTTCTTGACTTTTTCCGCGTAATTGCCGAAAACCACGTCAAAAATGATATTTTTGCAAGTTTAGCATTTAAACTACATATTTTGGGCCTAACTAATAATAAAATTTGATAAATAAAAAATTAACCAAACACCCTCATTAATTTTAGTCTCCATCAAAACTAAAAACCAAACACCCCTTAATTGTTTTAAGCTCCTACAAAATTAAAAGCTAAACACCCTCTTATTTTAATCCCACCTAAAATTATACTTTACCTTTTATATCCACACAAGTTATTAACACAAAAAATAATAAATATGGGTAATAAGGCATAAGGGTCGGAATAAAAAAAAAGGAGAAACACAGATCAGATAGTAAATATCGACCCATCTAATTTTTCCCTCTTTTCTCCCTTCCCTGCACTATCTCACGACACACACAAACAAGAACCATAAGGGTTCTTGTTCTTCCATTTTCTTCAATTCCATGTATGCAAGGTTGATTTCAAGGTGATTTAATGTGTTTCCAAGGGTTTAATTCATCCAATTTAAAGGTTTATTCAAGATTTAAGAGTTACAGTTTTATAATTAAAAGGGGGATTTTGCAAGACTTGATTGGGGTTTGGTTCAAGCAAGTGGGTTTTGATATTTATAAGGTCTTGAAGCAAGGTTGCGTTATTTAGGTTGTTTATTTGGTCCGAAAATTTACAAGAATAAGGGTTTTTTTGTGTTTTGATTTTCTTGCTTTAATCATCTTCTAGTAAGTTTCACTCTTGATTTATGATTTTTCTTTTGATTTTGGTCTATGCATTTTGATGTTTGATTCTATAAATTCATGATGTTTTGTGTTTATTAATGTGTTAATCAATCAAGTGTCGCATTGTATAGTGTTTTTGTAGAATTAGAAAGAAGTTTGGATTGATTTTGATGAGGTTTTAGGAGTAAATTTGTTGGGATTCTTGATTTGATGAGACAAAATGGATAAAAGAATGAAACAGAAAAGATCAAAAGACTCATTATAAAACTCTACAAGCGGTGAAGAAATATGAAGATTTTGTCAAATATTCTACAAGATAATGATTAGGAAACATATTAATGTGGTTTAATGTAATTTAAATAGTTTCCTTATCTATTGATTTACTTCCTTTGTAAGTCATGATCTCTCCCTATATAAAGAGATCATAGACATAGGTTTTAGATATCCATCCATAGAAAACTAGAGCTCTTCCAATGAGAGTCTAGATAGTTAGATAGCAAGTCGACTGATGAGAGTCGAATAGTACACCATATTTAGTTGGTGTAGCCCCAAGTTATAGTTGGGGTAATAGGGAAATCGTATGAATAGAAAACCTTGTTCATAACATTGATTGTGTTCTTTATTATTCCGCTGCGTGTTATCAATCATTGTTATTCTTATCCTAGATGAGCAAAACGATCTCAACATGTGGTAACTTATTTTTTATCCTAGATCGAGTAAGGTTGTTTCTGCTGGTAACGTATACATTAATGTTGCTGCTTGCTTTGTTCGAGTAAAAAGAGATTCACAACCACAAGTATGGGAATTTTTATTTGGTTGTGAGACTGAAGAACAATATTTGTGACAGATTAGCGACAGAACAACGACAAATAAAGTGTCACTGTTTGCCATGAGAGGAAGGAGCAATTGTATTAGAGACAGTTTTTGCAACAGATCTGTAACAGTACAGTGACAGCTTTGCAATAGCTTTATGACATTCTTTGTAACAGTTTTGAGACAGAAAAAGCGTCACTAACAGCTTGGTTGGTTTGTACCGCATCCTGAAGCAGTTTGTACCGTCAGTGTTATACGACATAGCTAGTTTGTACCGCTAGCTTTATCAGATATCGGGTGATACGCGTTGTTTGGTTTTTGGATGGTTTTGGATTTCGGACATAACTATTTTTTTTAAATAGTTTATTCTTATTGATTCATGGCTCGTTTTTAGAAATTTATTGAAGATGTGATTACGGAGACGATTGAATATTGCTTATTTGATGTTGTAGTTGGGTTTCACAGGTGCGTGTCTTATCATATCTTAAAGTCGTGTTTATAGCAAGACATTGACTTTAAAGATAACTTGTTCGTGCTTATATGGTGTGACGAAGACTTGTCAAAATCTAGCAAAGGTGTGTGATTTTTCTTATAGGTGCTCAATGCTCACATTTGCTATCACTTTAAGGAGTTACGTTGTAGTGCTCAGTGTCTCATATAGTTGAGGATTTTGTCAAGAGGTTGCGGTCTACTTATATTTTGGTCTTGGTATAAGTTCGACGTCACGTGGATAGTGCAAGACATAAGACACAAGTTTGGGAGATTCTACTTCTTCATCAAATTCGTTATACTCAGTTTTCTTCATTAGTGATCATTACATAGAGCCTACAGAGTTTGAGATTCAAGAGATGGTAAACATATTGGTTTTAGGAGAAGCTTATTGATTAATTGTTTAACCATCTATATGCACCACTTGAGGTTGCATATCTACAGAAGACCCCTACTTGATTATAACAAAAAGGGGAAGAAGTTTCATTCGTATATTAACTTCAGGGGAAGTTCATACTTATTTGGTTTTGTCATTATCAACTAGGGGAAGATTGTTGGGAATTATATTTGAGTTGATAAAGACAAAATAATAAATGAAACAAGATGGAAACAAGAAGGACCAAAGTCGTCATTGTAGAAGTTTTCAAAAGATAAGAATTGGAAGATTCTCTCAGATTTGGTCAAAGATAAAGATAATATTTAATTGATTTTCTTATTAATTATCTTTATTAGTTTCCATGTAAACCTTGACTCCTTATACTATAAAAGGAGGTCTAAGGTATGTAGTTTATGCATCCAGAATAGAATAGAATAGCAGACTTCTCAATGAGAGTCTAGCAAAAGCATGTGTGTGTACACGTTTAGTAGTAGTAGTAGTTAGTTTATTAGATAGTTGGTGTAGCCTCATTTATTCTGATCAAATATAATGAAGGCTTCAATGTTCGGTTAAAACCTTGTTTGGTAATATTGTGTTTCTATTATTTTCGCTGTGCATATCAATGTTACCTGTAAAACTAATCCTAGATGGGCTGATCGATTCTCAACAAGTGGTATCAGAGTCTGTGAGAAACTCTAAGTAAGAAGAACCAAAACCAAAACAAAGCTTTTATAAACCTTTACCTTAAACAATCACATCCATGGCAGGAGAAGATGATCAAAACATTAACAACCAACCACCAAATCCACCACCACCAACACAACAAGCCCCTCACACTGTTTCAACCATAAAACTCCATATTCTGAAGAAAGGTGAATATGATATATGGACCATGAAAATAGAACATTACTTGGCTCATACAGACTATCCTGTATGGGAAGTCATACAAAATGGAAATGGTCCTGTATCAATCTCCATAGATACACAAGGTCAAATCAAGATTCTGCCTCCTAAATCTGCTGAAGAAATTTTGGCAAGAGAAAAAGAAAGAAAAGCAAGGACCACCTTGCTTATGGCTCTTCCAGAAGATCATTTAGCAAGATTTCACAATATATCTGATGCTAAAGAAATGTGGGATGCCATTAAAACCAGATTTGGTGGAAATGCTAAGAATACAGGGTACAAAGGAAAAGATCAAAGAACAGGAAAGCAAGAACATCCCAAAGCATTGTTAACTATTGATGCTAGTGTAATTGACTGGAGTGGACAAGCTGAGGAAGAAGAAGAAGATCATGCTTTGAAGGCATTCAACTCAAACAGTTCCAGTAATGAGGTACAATCTTGTTCTGATAAATGTGTTGCATCATATAATAAGCTTAAACAATTGTATGATGAACAGAGGGAACAACTTGGAGATGACAGTATAGACATACAGGCATATACTCAAGCTTTAAAGAAAGTTGAAACACAATTAGTTGCTCATCAACAAAGTTAACTTTGGTATGAGGAAAAGATAAGGTTTATGAAAATTAACTTAGATGATAAAACTAATTAAAACCTTCCTTTTACTATTCGACTCTCATCAGTCGACTCTGCTATATCTAAAACCTATGTCTATGATCTCTTTATATAGGGAGAGATCATGACTTACAAAGGAAGAAAATCAATATGATAAGGAAACTAATTAAACTAATTTAAATACTTTCTTATCTTTATCTTGTAAATCTTTGACCAAATCTTCATAACTCTCCATCAGCTTGTAGAATTCTAATATGCTAGATTTAGTCCTTATGTTTCATTCTTTTATTTATTTTGTCTCATCAAATCAAGAATCCCAACAATCTTCCCCTATTTGATGATGACAAAACAAACAAAGTTATGTACAAACTTCATCATAAAGCCAAAGCTTCTCCTGAAGTTGAGATATAATCATCTCCCTAAATGAAACAAAACTTCAAAGCTTCCCCTTGACTTAAGATCTTCTTGTACATGTCACCACTCATAAATAAGCTACAAACCATATAGTCTTCTTCCCCTTTTTGTAATCATCTAATAGGGGTCATCTGTAGATAAGCAACTTGTGAACACTTCCCCTTAAGTGGTACATCTAGACGGTTAAACATGTTAACAATAAGCTTCCCTTGAAAGTATGCTAACCATCTCATGAATCTCGAACTCAGTAGGCTCCAAGTAGTAATTATTGATGAAGAAAAATGAGTATAGCCCATATGTTGAAGAAGTAGAATTTCCCAAACTTATGTCTTATGTCTTGCACTATCCACATGACGTCGAACTTATATTAGAAAGGAATATAAGTAGAAATGGACACACCTAATCATACAAAGAACAACCATTTGACAGCATCTTATCTCCATAAAATAGATACAAATTAGGGTTTTCTGAAAAATCAACACACGATCGAACCCTATCTTTTTCAAAATTAGGGTTTTCTGAAAATTCAACACACGTAATCATACCAAGAACAAACATTTGACAGCATCTTATCTCCATAAAATAGATACGAAAACCTTGAACAACCCTAGATATTAAGAGCAACCTGCTCTGATACCACATGTTAAGAATCGATCAGCCCATCTAGGATTAGTTTTACAGGTAACATTGATATGCACAGCCCGAGTCTTCACGCTGGCGTCCTTTCATGTTATCTAGTAAAATTCATGTTTGTCCATTATTATTCCTAGGGCGTATGGGTGCATCCTAGTTTACAATGTTTACAAGTCATGGTGATTGGTGGTGTGTTCTTACATCCACATAACATTAAAGCATGATCCCTCCCAAAACTTATTATTATAAGAGGTTTAGTTCAGCCCATCTATTACATGTTGAGGCAGCCACTTGTACTATATGCATGTATGTCACGACTTTATTATTAATGGACTTGTTGATTATATGAGCTCGTGGGCTTCCTTATTTTTTTATGTTTATACTATCCATGATATTGCAATGGAATTTTACTTCGTATTACCATGATTTACATGTTTATTTCCAATCTTCATGACGCATTCTCCAGGTTTTCCTCATGAGACACTTTTGATCTATTCCGCCTACTTTGTATCTTACTATCCAGGTTTCATACTTATTGATTACATTGTTATTATATCCGTTCAACTGAGGCGTTATGCTCATGCCATGTATGTCTTTCTCTTTCTTATACGGCTGGTATCTAGAGGGAGATGGGCATGGGAGGAGTGTGTGCTTAGAGTGACCTATTTAGCTTCCTTCTTTATATCGCGGACATTTTGATGGTGCTATACTATCTTGGCACATGTTCGTCCTTTAGACTTCTTTTTCGTTATTCATGTTGATCTTCAATAATTGGTGAGCCGATGTTGATTCCGGTTTCCACCTTGTCCTATGTTATCATTTATGACTTTATGCCTTTATTATGCTTTGATATGACACCATGATTATGACGTTTCGGCCTCCTTTCCGGAGTGGGTCGTTACAATTGTTTAAGGTTTTCGTGTCTATTTTATAAAGATTAGATGCTTTGTTCTTAGTATGATCACGTGTGTTTATTTTTCAGAAAACCCTAATTTTTAAAATGATGGGGTTCAATCATGTTTTTGTCTCGGCTTGTATTGGTGAGTCAATCATTTAATTGATGATGAGCTCTTGTATAGATACATAACACACGATGTTCTGATCACGACACAACTAGGGTTTTATAACAAACCCTAATTCACTTTAACTGAAGATGTCACGAAGCATGTCTTATGAATTATAATCAAATCTCAGTTAAATGAAGGCAGCATTGGAGTTTTGGTGTTCATGAACGTTCAAGTTCTGAGACATAGTATGTAAGAAGCTGCAGCAGGTCGTGACAAGATTTTTAAAGGAACACTAGCCAGCTTGGTTGCGTTTTCTTGAAGAGAATATCACGGTTATAGGTTCAATTATGGTACGTGGTTATTAAGTTGCTGAGATGCATATAATATGGGAATGTATCACAGTAGGTTTGACTGTGATTTGTAATTTTCGGAATGGATCTGTTATAATAAATAAATCTTATGTTTTAGGGATTGAATCTTTATAACCTCCTGATTGAACGATTATTTTATGCATCATGATTGGTTTGTATTTATTCCTATGAAAACTTAATACTGGTCTGTGTTTGTCTTGGTTAATACTCCTATCGTAAAATTTGAGCCTTGTGGTATTTAACGTGGATGACAAAAGAATGTTTTCGAACATATGCAATGAAAATTCAAGGAAAGGATTTGGATGAGTATGGTTACTGGAGGTGTATGTTATGTCGTCAAAGATTCAAAGATTCATATTGCTCGTTGGTTTTTCTACTGCCAACAACAGGTACCCATCACAAGATTATAGCTGCCAAAAGGACGTTTATACTGCTGCTGTCTATAATTGATAGGGACTGCTCGTACTACTCATGGAAAGTTGCTCGTTTGAGATTACTTGAGTTCTACTTGGTACTGTGAAGAGGTACATTACTACTATTGTTCGACTATTCTTAATACTACTAACATGATAAGTTAGTACTGGTACCTTCATACTTAGTACCGCTCCCTTAATTTGTTAGTAGTGCTTGCCTTCAAAGTTAGTACCGCCTGTTCCTATAGTTTGTACTGCTAGAAGGGTTGAGTACTGGTAGAATTGTGTCAGAATTGCAACAGGTTTGTGACAGTTAAAAGTGTCACTAATTACCTAGGGAAGAAGGAGACATGAGGTTAGTGACAGATTAGCAATGACCTAGTAACAGATAATGTGTTGCTATGTATGTAGAGGAAAGAATAAGTATTAAATAAGGAGAAGAATAACCAAATGGCTTCATAGCACCGTTGGTTAGAAGGGATTTGTTAAGTATTGCGTTCTCAAGGTCTGGTGTTCGATCCTTACATGTGGCATTCATTTTTTTAGCAGGCAAAACAGGTTATTATTTAAGGAAGATTTATAGCAACAGCAGGTTCAAGATTGTTTTGATATGTTTCGTGTTTTAATGGGCTGGACGTGGACATTGATGTGATAAACCAAATTTGTGATGCTCGAGAGAGCACTACAGTAAGTTTAGATGGACTGAGTTTTTACATCTAGTGGCAATGGTTTGGTTAATACCGCTCGCATTGCTCAGTTTGTACCATTTGGTTTGTTCGATATAACTAGTTTGTACCGCTAGCTTTGGCAGATATCGGATGACACACATTTTTGAGACATTGGACGCGTTTGAATCTCGGATAGATGATGAAATAATGGCTTGTTTTTGGGGACTATTATAAAGAAAATTGGTTATTGCTTATTTGATGTTGTAGTTGATTTTCATAGGTTTGTGTTCTTATCATATCTCAAATGGCTTACAACATTTTGAGGTAACTTGTTTGTGCTTAATTGTTATGACGAAGACTTGATGAATCTAGCAAAGGTGTACAATCTACCTTATGATGTTTACTACGTACATTTGCTATCACTTTTGTCACACCCCTAGACGGGGCCTGGACGGAACACGTGTCCGGAGGCGTGACTTGATTGATCATCTCAAGTACAAAGCATAAA